>PYSQ01000390.1:0-31201 GCA_003049435.1 Nakataea oryzae
CCACCGCCCCAATCCAGACGCAGCCTCTGCCTCCCAAGCTTTCAACATGCTAGCGCGTCACGTCGCATGCCACACGCACACACAGTGCTGAGGCGCGAGGACTGCGGCACAGGTCGCACTGTAAATGCATGCCGCGGCCGCCGTGCTGCGGGCCGTGCGCCAGATTCCTCCGAAGGGCGACTTGGACGCCACCCCACCAAGAACTTGGCTGCTGACTGCTGACATGGATTTAATGAGAGCGCAAAGAGCCAAAACGGCATCGCCCTTCCCTCCCTTCCTTGCCACACGGCGGAATGCGCATTGCGACGCGACGCCAACGACCTTAAATTTATTGATGACTGCCGGGCCAGGGTCGCTGCCTTTGCCCCGGGCTTAGGTAGGGCGGCGGGCCAGTTGTCTGCCCACGCTGCAATGCCGTGCGTGCT
The DNA here is from genome assembly GCA_003049435.1 of Nakataea oryzae. Lineage (NCBI taxonomy): Eukaryota > Fungi > Ascomycota > Sordariomycetes > Magnaporthales > Magnaporthaceae > Nakataea > Nakataea oryzae. The sequence continues at coordinate 426 of PYSQ01000390.1, forward strand.
GTTTGGATCCCTGGCCTGCCTGCTGGCCTGGCCGCAGTCGTCGTGCCAGGCGTGGACGCAGGAACGGTCTCACTCCAAGTAACCTGCCTACATGCTTGCATGTCGGCCCGCCATGCCTAGCTACACCGCAGGTTCCCCCGGTGGCTAACTTTGTTATTCTGTTTACTTGCGGCCGAGCCTGGCGGCCGAGGTAGGCCCTTCGGCAAGGAGCGGCGGTGAGAACGATGGCAAACCGTGTTTCGTCCCTGATCCCGTCGGCCTTGGGCCGTGAGGGCTGTATGTGGTGGCCAGTACGCTGCGTGTTTGGCCTCCGCCTACGACAGAGAATCCATCGGACGCCGACGCTTGCCCCTCGGCTCTCCGTAGCAGCTGACCCTCGGCGGAACGCCATCTTGTACTGGGCGACCGGCTGGTTTCATCCTCGCAATTAGGGTTTGCAGCACTACAACAGACACTTCAGACGCACGTCGCCCGCGATAGCAAGCGGCTGGCCGTGCCGTCTCCTAGCCGGCGTTGCTAATACGTGATTTCCACCGTCTGACTACATGGACCTTCTTTTTTTTTCATTCGTGGCCACGGTAGTTGGGCAAATCCTGTCAGCGGCTTCCTACAAGATTAGAAACCCCTGGGGTTGCCCTGCCGCGCCCTGTTGCATCGAGACGGAGGCTCCTCGGCTTCCACGATCAACAGCCGAAAAAGTATGCGGTTAAGAATCGAATGGATATCAGACCAGGCCACGGAAGCCGACAACCGCTGCCCGACCCGTCCCAGCGCGGTCAGGCGGATTGGATTTCCGGGTCGTTGGCTCGTCCCAAACCGCGAGGTTTCTGTTTAGGTGCGCAGTGGCATCAACCAGGAGGTCTTTCTTTCTTTGCGCAGCCCACGGCCCCGACATAGGCTCCCAGGCGCTGCTGCAACATGGAAGGTCCTTTTTTTGGGGCAACCATTGATAAACTAGGCAAAAGTTAGCGAGAGAATATATTAATGAACCTTTTGATCTGCAAAGTTCGCAATTGTCCATCAACAAATGAGAGAAGAGAAAATGGCGGCTGCAATTCAAGAAAGCAAAAAGCAATGAAGAACGCGAACAATAAAAGTTCAAAAAGGAACTGGTCCGACTGGGGTTCGAACCCAGGACCCTCGCATATCTGGAGCTGAAATACTCAAGTATAAGAACGATGTGATATTCCACTACACCACCGGACCAAGTTTAATCCTCTCGAGGAGCTTGGTGGGGTCATATTCGGTTGTTGCTTAGCGGGTCGGCTGTTCCACAAGCCTGGTGGAACCGTACAGCAACACAGCCGCGGTTTAGCATTGGTGATGAGGATCGTTCTCCGTCATCGACATGCATATGCCGGACAGGGATTTGAATTCCGCCTCAGAATGCTGCGTGGAACGAAACGAGACAAGCGGCTTGCCCGTAATACGTCGAGGTCCCGACGCAGATCCGCAGGCGCTCCTTGCCTCCATGGGTCGGCCGTCCGATACGCTGTATGTCAAGATGTCTGTCTGGCTGTGTATGCAGCTCTATGGGATCGTGAATCTGTAGAATCTGGTAAATGATGCTTGGGGCTCATTACAGGCCACACGTGCATCGTTTCGGCTTGGTCACGTAGATTGGCGGCCCTTGGTTCTGGTTCCGTCCAGCGCGAAGAGAATTCCCCCCCCCTTGTCAGATGGCAGCGGGTAGTTCCTTGTTGCTGTTGTAGAGCTCTCAAGCCAGCAGGCGGCCAAAAGCCCGTCGTTGCAGGACTCGGTTTAAAAGTGACGGATACCAGGAGTGCGACTCGTCCACCAGCACCATATAAAGGAAGGCTTGGAGGAGCAGCAAGGAGAACGCAACACAAGTGCAAGCAGTAGAGAATCTTTATGCAGGACTTGGATATGTTCGGCGTTTGAGAAGGCACAATATCTAACTACGAAACTCCAGGGAGCTGGCACCCAACCCGCCGCCTAGGCAGCATCACGTCATGGCGTCGATGGCCTTTACGTGCTCTGTTATGATGCAATCCGCATCGCCCGAGCCAAAGTCTGCCGTGCCCGCAAACCCCGCGGTTAGCTTGTGGATTTCAGAGGTAAGTGACTGGGAGGATGAACATACAGATAGTGTAGCTATCATCGTGAGTCTTGCCGGTGCTGATCGTGTCCCCCCACTGCCAGAAGAGATCAGCGGCGCTGCCCTCGGAGCTGATGGCTGCATTTTGCCAGGGCTTCTCGTGCTTGCAGTGATCCTTCTTTGTTCCGTCTGGTGAGCAGAGGGCGGATGCCTCGTGTTAGTTCGTCTGTTCTCGGCACGTGTTTGGTCTATTGCTTCGACACTCGCCTACGCTAGACATCGCGCGGGGGCAGGTAGGTCTTGTCGCAGCAGGGATGGGTGTGGGTACACGTACATTCTTCAAAGAGGCAAGGCTTCCCAGCCTTCTTGCAGGCGGCAGCGTGGTTCTTGACCCAGTCGGCACCGGCACTCTTGAGCTGGAACCCTGTTCAAGATGGATCAAGAGTCAGCATCCCGAATCGGGCACGTCCGGGAAACGTGCAGGAGACAGAAACCGCGTGCAAGCAGCCGAGACACAACAAGGGTGCGAGCACATACATGATTCGGGATACCAGTGGTAAGTTCCGAAATCGAGCGTGGGAATCTCGAGGTTTCTGGAAAAGTCGACGCCCTCCAGGTGGGAGTAGGGGTACAGAGTCAAGATGTTCCCACCGGGCAAGCCGAACCCTTCGTCGCCCAGAGACACCATGTGGTCCGGGTCGAGAGACTTGACGTAGCGGGACGTCTCCTGGGCCCAGTTGTATATAACATCGGTGCTGCAGAACCGGCAGCGCGGCTCGTTGGCCAGCTGCCACGAGAAGATGGCAGGGCTTTTGGCGTAGCGGGAAACCACGGCCTGGATGTAGGCCCGGTACTGGGCTTGTGCGTTGGCGTTGGTAAACCACCCGTTGTGGTTGCCACCAAAGGCGTTTGTGTAAGCCTTGATGCCGCCATAGTCGTCCCAGTTGTTGACGAAGTTGATTATCAGCTTGATGCCCCTTTTTTCGGCCGAGGCAACCACGGCGTCGAGGCGCTGCAGACCAGTGGGGCCCGTGTTGATCTCGCTGCCCGAGGACGAGAGATACTGGAAGTAGGGCGTCCCGTCAGTCGGCTTGGTGTTGACGTCGTTGAAACCCCAGACGCGGAGCACCTTGAGCCCAGACCGGGCCAGGTTGTCCATGACCAGATCGACATCGGCCGGGTTCTCGAGAAACGAGATCCAGTACGAGTTGGTGCCTGCGTAGTATTTCGTCTGACCGTCGATGTTGAACCTGAGGCCGTCGGCACGAGCGAAGGTGTGGTTGCCGGAAACGGCCGTCTGCCTCGCCTCGACGCGGCCGCTGGCGGCGGCAGCGGTGGTCAGAGAGAGCAGCAGGGCTGCTGTGGCAGCGAAACCTCTCATGGTGGCGGCCGGTATGAAGACTCTGGCGAGCAGGCGAGGGAGGACGAGACTGACTGGCGGCCGGGGCTATGGAGCGAAGCACAGGGGGCAGGCAGCGCGCAGCTTACGAGGCTTGCGCGCGCTGCCGCCTTGTGTTTATACGGGATCGAGCAATCCCCACTCCCAGATGCCATGGCTCTCTGCCTCTGCCCATCTCCGCATCCCGGGGCGGCCAAGGAAGCCATTTCGGGCACTCGTGCCGTCCTCGAAAGGCAGGTGGGATTCTTGGCCTGGATGGAAATCGAGACCCATGCACATATCGGCAAACGACGACAGCGGGACGTCGGCCGAGAGAGGGGAAATGGGAATCAATGCTGGCTCCGCCAAGCGGCGAGCGCAACGGCGAGCCTTGCCTGGGATGGCACGAACCCCCGCGGTAGGATCGAGAAGCCAAGATTGCGCATGGAAAGCTCGCCTGCATGGTCATTTCCGCAGTGAGAGGTGTGTGTGGGAAAACAAATAGAGAATAGCAAAAAGAATAAAAAGAATAAAAAAAATACAAATACAAATCGTCACGTCACCGGTCGCCTCATTTCCTACACGATTCAGAGGAGCGAGCGGCGGCGAGGGCGCCCGGCAGAGGCATTGGAGATTAGCAGCGACCAAGTGGGCGGCGGGGAAGCGCTAGCGCTGTTCAGGGCCGGGGCAGGCCAGGTTTTTCGTCTCCCAGGGCGCAGGTGCAGTGGGGCGGCGAGGCGTTCGTGCGACCGCCCTCGCTGTGCTCGGACTCGACTGTTCAATGCGGAATGTGGGTGCAGTGCATTTGAGGGCAGCGACCTGGGCTGCGCGGCCGGTGCCGATTCTGGCCGCCACGAGCGGGCTCCTGAGCATTCCCCAAACCCCGACGAGCAGAAGAAACAAAGGAGAGGCATCGTCACACCCAGCCGACAGCCTGGCAGCCCTGGGGCAGAGAACCTCGTCGACGCAATCTCCGAATCCCGCGCCTCCTCGAGCCGTCCAAGCAATGCCGCTCAGGGTCAAGTCGCGGCGGGTCGAGCCAGCAAGCCGCCAGCGCACGCCGTCGCCGCTCGAGAAAATCGCCGAGTGCGAGCTCCCCAACATCGACGACGGCGACAGCTTCCGGGTCGTCGTCAAGAAGGTCTCGGTGTATGTGTGGCACACGGCCGCCCCCGCTCCTCCCTCCTCCTCATCCCCTCGCTGCTGGGCGTGCGTGGCTGCTTGGTTATGCTAACGCGCGTCTCTCGGCGCCGCCAGTTTCATTGCCGAGGTGGTGACGCTCCCCAGCTCCTTTGAGCAGCTCCGGACGACGTCCGCAGGCGACGGCCTGCGCTCGCTGGTCCACCACCTGACCACCGAGTGTAACAACAAGGCCATAGTCAACGCTCTGCTGTAGGTTTTCCTCCTCTACGGCTCGGCGCGCGGCCTCGTCTGGCCTGTGCCATGTGGGCTCCCTCCCCGGCCGCGGGCGTGTTTGCGATACGTAATCCGCAGCGCGCCTGACGTATACGCCCGCCCGCACCCTGTAACCCAATCCAGCATCGAGGCTGGCGCTGCTGCAGTGCAGCACAGATAGCCCCAGCTCCCCCGCACTCCGCAACCGCACCCTTCCCAGCGCATCCCTGCACCCACCCTGCACCCATCCCCTATCGCCAAGACTGGAGGACACACAGCTCTGGCCGTTTTGCTGACGACACGCGTGCGGCCCGTCCCACCGCCCGCCACCGCTGCAGCGCGCTCAAGTGGCACTATGCCGTCAACTGCGAACGCGGCGAGAAGACGCTTGGCGAGGCCCGCGCCAACGCCTGCGAGATTGTCGCCTGGCGTTTTCTCACGCACCTCTCGGAGCGGGAGGCGGTCGAGTACTGCCTCTACGAGATCCCGGACCCGGAGGATGACGAGCATCAAAACGGCAACGGGAGGGGCCGCCCGGCTCGCGACGAAGAGAGCGGTGCCGGTGCCCCTGATGAGACCTCGACTCTCCTGCCCCAGAGCCCGTCTTCGGCCTGGTCCGCCCCTGCCATCGCCGGCTCTTCGCTCCGCGCTTCCGCCCGCCCGCGCAGCAGCGCCAAAAAGTACCAGCTGCTCCAGTCGCTCTCCCGCCTCACCATGACCATGGGCCACGAAGACGATGAAGACGATGACGACGAGGAAGACGAGGACCCCACGAGGGCCTTCATCTCGCTCAACGCCCTCGAGATCGCCGCTATCGCCGACGCCAAGCGCTTCCTGAGCCAGGGCGTCGTCCAGAAAATCATCACTGGCATCTGGCGTGGCGACATCATTTTCTGGGACCAGCTCTCCATCCACACCGTCAAGCGGCCTCGCTTCTACAAGCACAGCACCGCCGACCCTTTTTCGCGCCTGCGTGTGCCCAAGTACCTCAAGTCGTTCGAGGTCGTCTTCTTCGCCACCTTTCTCTGCCTATACTACGCCGTCCTCTACGAGCGCAACAGCAGCCAAATCACCCCGCTCGAGACCCTCCTCTACGTCTGGTTCGCTGCCTTCTTCTTCGACGAGTTGAGCGAGTGGATCGATGCCGGCTCCATATTCTACACGACCGACGTCTGGAATCTCTTCGACATGATCATGCTCCTCATCGGCATTGCCTTTGCCATCATGCGCGCTGTAGGACTGTACAACAGCGACCGCTACCTGATTGAGTTGTCGTTCGATATCCTTTCGCTCGAGGCCCTCTTCATGATGCCCAGGATTGCTTCGGTTCTGAGCCTGAGCCCGTACTGGGGCACCCTCTTGCCCTGCTTGAAAGAGATGGGCAAGGATTTCATCAAGTTCATGCTTCTAGGTACGGGATCCCCCGCCCGAGCAGACATGGTTGCGTCTACGAAAGGCTAACTTGCGTGCCGAAGTCGTCATCGTATACCTCGGCTTCCTCACCACCTTCTCTCTCATAGGACGGGACCGATACCCCCTGGGGTCCATGGCCATGATATTAACAAAGATCTTTTTTGGGAGCAGCTACGTCGGCTTTGAAATCATGTCGGACATTGACGAGGTCTTTGGGCCTCCCCTCATGCTGATCTTCATCACGCTCAGCTCCATCCTGCTGATGGGCTCGCTGACGGGTATGCTGAGCAACAGCTTCTCGCGCGTCATCAGCCATGCCCGTGAGGAATACCTCTACGTTTACAGCGTCTACGTGCTCGAGGCCTCGACGAGCAACCGACTGACGCATTTCTACCCTCCCTTCAACCTTCTTGCTCTCGTCATATTCCGCCCGCTGCGTCTCTTCCTGCCCTCGGACAACAAGTTCCGCGCCGCGCGCATCTGGCTCCTCAAGGCTACTCACTGGCCGATCGTCGCCGTGATCAAGCTTTACGAGCTCGTCCGTGGCCAGCTTGGCAAGATGGACGACTTTGCCGGCTTCAAGGGACCCCGTATGGACTCCAAGCGTCTGTCTGCGTCCAGGAAGCGGGTCGCTCGCCCGGGCATGGGGAGCCGGCACTCGCAGGCCGGCTCGTACCGCCGGTCGCCTCGCCCTGTCAGCTCGTACGAGTTCCACTCGACAGCCCCGCAGCTTCCTGACGAGGACACCATGATCAACGCGCCTAGCGATGCCGAGATCAAGATCCAGGAGCTGTCAATCAAGATCGACAGGCTCACGGAGCTTGTCATTGCCATGCAGGAGCAAAAAGTAAACGTCGAGTGTACGACATGAAGAGGCGCCTGAAACACGGCGGGACGCTCATCTAGAGATATATGCTGGTGTGTGGGCTTGCGCCTCAACTCTTGAGACCGTTGGTTCTCTATGCTGCTGCCCATGCGGTGCGAAGGAGCCGATCTGTCTCGGCCTATTTCCCGAGCGACTGGAGTTTACGGACTGGATAGGCAAGGCTCTTGTCGCCTTGTCTCCGTTCTTCCATTCGCCTTTCTCTGCCATCTACTCCCCGTCTCATCCTCTTTCCGTTTTCTTATCCTCGCGCGTTCCCCATCTCGATCATATTTTCCCGTTTTTTTTTTCAGCTTTGCTTTCCTCGTCCGACAGGTATCTGGCGATAGAAGGCATGATTTCACTCTGTTTTTGATTGATGGCAGCTAGATTTTATCGTGATGTGTTGACATCTTTCTTTAGATTTGTCCTAGGATTCCCCAACATTCGCTCCATTTTGCTCCAGTGATACAAATTGAGTCTTTCAGACTAGAAAAGAAACCCATGCTTTTTCTTCTTCTTTTTTTCCCCGCCTTTTGCATATGTGCTTGACTTGGTCGGCGTCCGCCGACTGCTGCGTACAATCTGATGCTCTCGAATACGACTGGATAGTGCATACAACAACACGAACAACAGCGCCCATGGCTTCCAGGCAATCCCAGTGCTAATGAGAAGCACTCCGTACGCTTGGTGCATCCTGACCGGCGCCAATGTACCGCTTGAGCCAGTCAAACAGGACGCGGTGCCACTCGAGCGCGTTCTCGGGCTTCTGGACCCAGTGGTTCTCGTCCGGGAAGGTGAGGAGACGACTGGGCACGCCCATGATCTGCAGCGTCCGGAACGCGGCCAGCCCCTCGGTGATGGGGACGCGGTAGTCACGCTCGCTGTGGATGATCAGCGTTGGCGGGGCCTGCGCCCAGTTGGGCAGCAGATCTGGCCGCGCCGGATTCCATCGATCCAGCCCAGCGATGGCGCCGCCGTCGCCAATCCAGGGGAAAGACGGGCCGCAAAACTCGCCCACGTCGCCGGCCAGGTCTTGCTGTAGCATCGACTGCGGCAGGTTAAAGATGCCGTCCTGGCAGACGGCCGCCTTGAACTGCGCGTTGAATGTTCAAACTAATTAGCACCATCGAGGGCAGAGTTTTCATGCCGGATATCGCCCGGCTGCAAAGGAAGCCTACCTTTTGTGCGAGTGGCTGGCCCAGAATCCAGTTGACCATGTACCCGCCGTAGCTAGCTCCTGCAACTGCGGCCCTGTCCATGTCAATATAAGGGACTTCTTTCAGGTGCTCCATGCAGTTCACGAGATCCCTGTACGGCCGACCTCCCCACTCCCCAAACACCCCCGTAGCCAAGCCGATGCCGAACCCGACGCTGCCCGTAATGTTGGGCAAGACAACGACGTAGCCTTGCTCGGCCCATACCGCCGGGTTCCACTGCGAGGAAGCATTAGCCTACGCCGCTCATCTCGATAGCGAGTGGGTGTGGGTACGGATTATGAGCCCCAGGTACTTACGCGCATGTGCCATACATCCCTGCTTGCATCCACCGGCCCGCCATGTACGAGGAGGATGAGGGGGTATTTCTTGCACGGGTCGAAGTCGCTGGGCTTCACGACGAATGCCTGAACGCAGTAGTCGCCGCCCCCCTCAAAGTATATCTCGGAAACCTGCTTGGCGCGCGAAAGGTTGAAGCGGGCATTGTAGCGCGGTCCTGTGGTCAGGGCAACGGGCTCAAACTCGTTGGGGCCGCTGCCACAGTCGACTATCTGGAAGACGCTGCTCTCGGTGAAGCCGCTTGATGACACGAGCAGCTGGTCCGCTCTCGGGGAGGTCGTCCCGCGGCTTGTTGTGTCCGGGATCAAGTGGAATCCATTAACGCTACCGCCGCCATGTGGGCGGAATAGAAGCCTGGGACCAGGAGAAGCATCACCCTCTAGTGTGAACCCGTACAAGACCACGCAGCCGGATTCATCGGCCACGACAAGGAGAGACTTGCCCGAGGGGTGGTATTCGAACATCGATGGGCGTAAGTCCCAGGTGTCAAGGACGTCGAATGCAGATAGGGAAGGGGCGGAACTACTGAGCGAGGCGATAGCGTGTTGGTCGATGTGCGCTACGAAAAGGCGCATGTCGGGGTAGCAGGTGACTGGGGCCTTGAGGAAGGCCACCTTGGCACCGTCGGGCGAGAAACGCACATTGTAGCACCACCCCTCCTGCGCACTCTCCAGCGTGCTGATTTTGATGGGCTGCGGGTGCTGGCGCGCTGAATTGCTGATGCCAAGGCCGGGAATGAGGCTGTCCTGCTCGATAAAGGAGTCGAGGGGGAGGAAGTAAACATCTGAGCAGGACAGGATGCGACTGCCACTGGCAGCCGGCCTTGGGCTTCGAGCTGAGAAGACGATGCCTTTGGGGCCAATATCGTAGGCGCTGCCGACATCACCCGGTTCGTATATGCCGTCAGGGGCCTCCAAGTCTGTGGCGCGGAGGGCGTTTTGGAACGGCCTGGCCAGCTTCCATCGCCCGCGATCGTCCTTGACCAGTTTGGAATACCAGATGGAATATCTCTGGGGGCTCGCGTATGTGTCCCACTGGTTTTTGTCAGCAAGCAAAAAAGAACAGCTCTGTTTGAAAGGGCTGAGCTTACCTCTCGCACGTTCCACCCGTCGTAGATCCTGGCCGTGCACTCGCTCTTCCTGGCTGCTACGCCGTTGAACATGCTGCCGTCTGGCGCCACCCTGGCAACGACGGCGCAAGCAACAGAGCCGTCGCGCAGCGCGCAAAGCTTGAGTGCCTGGGCGGGGGCCGGAACGACACCGGCGACGTAGTGCGAGCCCAAGGCCGGGTCCCGGTCCGCGTCCCTGCCCTCGGTCGAGCAGGCCGAGTCTGGGACGGGCGGTATGACGACCCTCATCCGGGTCTCGCCGTCTCCCTCCCCCTCGGCGGTGGACTCGAGCCACAGGAGCGGGCCGCCGCCCGACGCGCTCCTGTCGCCGGGGATCCACGCCGCATCGTGGACGTTGGGGTCCCTGGTCAGGGTGCAGGTAGCCCCCGACTCGAGGCTCACCGTCACGAGCTCCTTTGTGGTCTCGCCCTTCGCGTCGCCTCCGCTGCCGAAGGAGTGGGTCGAGACGGTGAAAAAGGCCAAGGTGCCGTCCTGGTTGGGGACGGCGGCACTCCGACGCGGAGCGCTCAGGAAAGACTCGGGCGTGAGCTTTTGTTTGACCACCATGTTTGCTCGGTGTGATGTTTCAGTGCTGGATGATGCTCAGCAGCGCGCGGCCGGCCCCCCAAAAAAAAAAAAAAAAACAGCGCCGTGGTGTCGAGACAAGAGCCCTCCCCCTCGGACTTCTGGCTGTCTGTTCCAAAAAGAGAAAAAGCAATCAAACGTGCCAAGAAAGACGGTCCGGGGTGGTAAGCGCAGCCTCGAGACGCCAATAGAGGCCTGCCACGATAAAAAGCCCGGCTTTGGGCGCAGCAAAGGGGAGCGGTGGGCTCGCACAATCTATGTACATAGCCTAGCTGTGGATTACGCAAGCGCGCCTCTCCAGCAGCCGCAGGCCGCGAATTCATGGTGCGTGGCAGGTGCTGGAGAGCTTCGGCCCCCCCTTCTGTTTTTGGTAGGCCGCCACGCCTCCACGTTCTAATACCGTTTCGATTGCCAAGGTGACTGATGCTTCCGGCCGCACGCATGCAGCTGCCGTTTGCCACCCAATCTATGTACGTGCCAGTCTAGCCTACTTACTGCACATGCAGCTACCCGTCGGAGCAATTTTGCATCAACAGCACCACGCGTGGAGACAGTGTCACCGTCCATGCAAGGGGCAGAGGCCACAACGGCAACACAGCCGCCGGTTGTATTTTGGAGGGATATGCTGCAATTATATACAGGCAAAAGTATATATACAGAGAAGAGTAGCTGCCCACGCAGGCTGACAGGCATGCTTGCCAAGGGGGTTTGAAAGGGTGGGAGGCTACGTGCTTCAACACGGAATTCCGAGATGCCGTGCCAAGCCCAGCTTGCTAGCCAGCTGGTCCGCCGGCGACGCCCTAGAGCGGCCTACACACGCAAAGACCCTTACTGCAGCGCCTGGACGATGGCGTCGTAGTTGGACTTGGCGTTGAAGTTGCTGTCGAACAGGAGCGGGTTGCCCTGGGGCCGCCACGAGTCCTGGTCGCGGACGCCCCAGACGGTGATGCCGACGCATTGCTTGACGGCCAGACACCCCTTGGTGACGGCGGCGTAGTCGTTGGCGTTGTTGTTCTGGATGTCGAGCTCCGTGACGGCGACCTCCTTGACGCCCGTGTCGGCCAGCGCCTTGATGGCCTGCGCGAGCGCGTTGCCCTGGCCCGACTGCAGGTGGCCCTGCGTGCCGATGCCGTCGATGGGGATGCCCTGTGCGATCCACTTCTTGACGTTGGCCACCATGCCGCGCGTCAGCTTGGCCGCGTTGGGGCTGTCCAGGTTGTAGTCGTTGATGTAGAGCACCGCGTTGGGGTCGGCCTTGCGGGCCGCCTGGAAGGCGATGCGCACAAAGTCCTCACCCAGCACGCGTGAGAAGACCGACTGCCGAAGCGTGCCGTCCTCGTTGAAGATCTCGTTCAGGACGTCCTGGAAGGGGGAGCGCGGGGCCAAAAACGGTCAGTCAGAGGCCTGGGGAAAGATGTGCCAGCAACAGCAGCAGCAGCAGCAGCAACAGCAACAGCAGGTGCGCAAGTAGGGAGGTGAGTAGCTTACCCAGGCTCGGATCTTGCCCTTCCAGCGGCCCATAACGGTGGCCACGTGGTTCTCAATCACATTGGTGAGGTCTGCCCGGTTGTTGATGTTGTTGACCCAACCGGGAAGCTGCGAGTGCCAGATCAAGGTGTGGCCGCGGATCGACTTGTTGTTCTTGGTGGCCCACTGTTTGCCGGTTAGTCCGTGTCAGTTCTTGTCCTGTGCTTTCTCGTCTTCTCCCTTCTTGCCGCCCACCGCCAGGAAGAACACGTACGTCGACCAGGTAGTCGGCCTGGCCCCAGTTGTACTGGCCCCTGTTGCGCTCGAGCGACTCCCATTTCATGCTGTTCTCGGGCGTGACCTGGCCAAAGTTGCCCTGGATGATGGCCGCGTTCTTGCCGGACCCGAGTCGGCCCTGGTCCGTGGCGGTGCCATAGTACAGCTTGCCCTTGGCCTTGATGAGCTTGTCGATGCTCTGGGCCGCCTGGCGCTCGATGAGCTCGCCGGCCTCGGGGGTCGGCGCCGCGAGGGCCAGGGGCAGCAGAAGAAGAGCGAACTGGAGCCTCATTTTCGATGGTGTATCACCTTGTGCTGGTCGAAGTAGCGAGATGGAAGTTGCTTACGCAGGTGCCTAAGTGAGGGAGCGTCCTGGGTGGCCAGGTCTTTCTCGGACGGATAAAGACATCGGGACGGGGTGCTATATATACACGTGTATACACGTATAGAGCGACCGAGCAATGTGCCTGGGGCGATGTCTGCCGGTGGCTGCATGGGTGGTTTTGCCTGTTGGGCCAAGGTCTGGGGCTGGCCGGGTGCCCTGTTTCAGCGTCAGCAGCAACATGGCCGCTTTTCTTTTGCGGAATTATTATCCTGCTCGCTTCCAGCGGAGAAACTGCGCGGACGCCGCCAGGGCAATATCGACGCAACGTCTCAGCGCCCCCTCTCGTCCACCGCAGGCCGCGGCGGTTGCCATCACGGCGTGATGGCCGACGAGGCTCCACAGGCGCGCGCCAGCCCCACGCAACTGCCGGGGCCAGCAGCCACCAGGAGACGCCGAAACGTAAACACTGCCTGGCCCCAACGGTCGTGGCGTGGCTGGATGCCGGTGCCCCCGCCCTTTGCGGCAATCACCCGGAGCGTTTCCGCCGTTGCCATTTCTGGCCTGTCCGTGGCCTGGGATGGGGATGCGCGCCACCCTGGTCGCACGCTTACGGATCACTGTGGACATTAGCCGCAGCGGCCCAAGCAAGCCCCACAAACGCATGGGTGGGAAGCCGGAGCCTGCCACTGCTTCAGATTTAATCACGATCTGCACCCCCGTCCTCGGACCCCCCCTGCTTCGTCACCCGCGATGGGCTGCTGGCAGGCGCCCGCAAGGCACGCCCGAGGAGCCCGACCACGGTTAGTCTAGACCTGGACAGGCCTGGAGACTGGTGCATTCTGCACCCCGCTGCAGATCTGCTGTCCTGTCGCGGGTTCCCACCGCAGAGACCTGTAGCCACTGACAGCCGGAACACTTGTTTCCGCCACTCACATCTCGGCGCGCCTTCCCCACACGGGAGCTCCTCGCTCCCGCTGCCGCTATCGATGTAGCACTGAACTGCATCCTCCGTCCGCTTTCAGTCCAATATTGGCAGGACGTGTCGTGTCCTCATGTAGGGCGCCTGGCTGCAATGCTTGGTAGTCGTAGCGATCAGGAACAAAACCCCCCAGCCGGCATAACCGATCGGAGGATTTCGAGAGGAGTGCACCACTGCTCGCTCCAGTAGCACCGCTCGAGGCACCAAACGCGGCCCCCTGAAACTGCCCCAATCAGCATCTGACGGCGATGCTACCTGTAGAGAGCTTGTTAGCGCGCCCGTGAGCGCATCAGAGACACGACCCGTCCAGGCTTGGCAGGAAGAAGCACGCCCGGCGTGCTAGCCAGCGTCTTCTGCTCCAAATTGCCGTACATTGGTCGGTTTATCAGCGGTAGATTGTTCCGCGGCCTATTAAGGGCCAATATCAAGTGCATCCCGCGGCTCTAATAGGCAGTCAGACGGAGTGGAGCATGGGCGGTCCGGGCGGTGCCAGGTGCTGCACCAACCCAGTCGTGACGTGACGTCTTACCCTCAGGAGTCCGTCGTGGGATCCTACGTGGCCAATGCTTCCGCAAGCATCACCCGCAGTTATTGCGCTGTTTCTTGGCCACCAAGGGGATATTTAGGATGCAGGCCCAGCTAAATTCTTTACCCAAATGTGCTTTTCTTGGCCTAGCAACTGTTGGCGCTGTTTTCAAGGAGCCGGGTCACAAGGACCACGTGGATCAGATGAATTTCAGCCGGTCCGGAAGTGGCACTCGAAGTTTGTGCACATCGTCATGCCACAGGCCACTTCTTTGTATGTTGTCGAGACCAGTCTCAATCTGGCTCTGGAAGCTGTTTGATGTCCTGGTCGCCGGGTTTTCTTAGGCGGGATGCCAAAGGATACGAAAAGGGGCAAGGTTTATGTTGCTTGATGATAAAGAAGAGCGGTGGGCTGACTACTGCCCGTATTCGGTTAGCAAGGGTCACTGCAGAGACCAGACACGAACCACACATAATGACTGTGATCTGCTGATCTGGGGTGCCCTGGATAATGGGATTCTGCGGACATTGGTGCTAGCAGAATAGCTGCTAGATCCGATCCGCCCCAGGTTACAAGACGCCTTGGAGCCAGGCTTGGTAGCAGCAAACATGGCGACATGCTTCCGCTCTTCGCAGAACGCGAGCAGTGCCCTATTTCGGCCGATCATATACTCATCTTTGCTCTGTGTGGTATCTCTTAGTAACGCTGACGACGCTCCCAGCTCGGTGGCCAAGGCGTGAGCCAGCTTTCGGGAACAAACAGGACACGTGTATGACGGCTGGCGGTAGTCCTCAGCCATGTCCGTGTTCCCTGCATTATGCAAGCATAAAAGACGCAATGATCCAACCCGAGACAGTGGTCCAGCTCGTGGGATGTCGTACGGCAGACGACACGACGGCGATGCGACTGCCTCCAAAGGCACAATCGCAGCAGAATCCATCATCATCCTCCTCGTACATGTCCTGATCCACCATGAGAAAGACCGAATATGCATCTGCGGGCACCATTTCAAGCACCGCGTCGAGCATGTCGCTCAAGCAGAGCTGGTGGCTAAAGGTGCCGTCGGGGCGAGAACGGCACTGCACATGGGTACAACCAACGCTAAAGCGCAACCCAAGAAAAAGGCAGGCTCCGGTTCCGCGGAAACCCTCTCCTTTGCAGCGGGAGCCTTTCTTGGTTTGGGTGTGTCTGTCTCCCATGGAACGAACTCGAATGGCTCGTCCAGCTCTTTGATAGGGAGGCCATGGTAAAATGCGGACAGACGAGCGACCACGTCGGACAGCCTGGCCGGGCCGAGGCGGGATTGCTTGCTGCTGCCGCTGTTGGTCCTGGGACTAGACCAGGCACTCCTTGGTTTGAGCTTGCCGCCGATCAAGGGCGGCGATGCCACGCAGATGGTCTGTCTGTCCTTGGTAATCTTATTACGTTCCGGCTCGCGCTTCCAGGACCTCAGGGTCTGCGGAGTATAGATAGCCGGGATCTAGCGCAAGATCGCCGTCGGGCAGGACCAGGGGTGCGGGGAACGTAAAGGCCAGACCTGGCTCTGTTCCAAGGGGATCGGATGACAGGCTAGCCGTCAACCTTGGGATGCGGCCAGACGTTGTGGTGGCGGCGAGCCGTCGCTCGTGCGCCACGCGCTGGGACCCGACCTGGGCGGCATTGGGCGGAACATCAACCTCGAAGCCGCCTGCATGTTTGCTGCTTGTAGAGACGGTCCGGCCCGGACATGGTGTCGGTGGTTGTGGTGGAGGTCCGGCGCAGAATCGGCACGGCAAAATCGGCACCAGAGGTGGGGGCTGGCTACCGCAGCACCATGCTTGTAGATGCCAATGCCAATAATGCCAATGCCAATGACGGGCTGCCCGGCACATTCACGTGATTTAGGCGGCTAGCTAGGCCTGGGCGGGCGGCTCGAGGGGTTGCACGACAAGCACCTGCCTGCGGTCCCTGACCTTTTTAGGCCTGCCCGTTCGGCAGCTTGGGTGCAGCGGCCAGGGGACGTCATGTCGACCCCGTTGTTCCTGAAGTCCCGCCCTGCTACCCCTCAGGCCGCAGAACAAAGCAAACCCGCACAGAGCAGCCAGCGCATTTGACAAGAAGAGCCCAGAGCCATATCCGCTACCGTGATCTCGCGCGACCGGGAAACCCCACCGCTGGACACCTCAGCCGCGCGAGCAAGGCAGAGAAGCAGAGGAAGTTGGAAGCAGGCGTTGCGATTGAAACAAGACTAGCGACGCGATGGTAGGGAAGCCGAAATCCCCAGGATCAAATCTTTGGCGGCGATGACCGGGTCGCTAAGAACAAACCCCTCTCGCGACGGGTGGGCTTTGCGCGAGCAGGCACACCTCACAAACGACCAACTCAAACAGCTCAAGGAGGTGTTCGACATCATCGTAAGTTCCACGGCGCCAGGCAAGCAGAAATGGGAAGGGGAGAGTTGGAGCGAAATGAAGGCACAGCGGAGGAGGAAGCAGAAAATCGGGACCCGTCGGAGCCAGGTTCGCTGACAGCCACCAAATCGATAGGACAAAGATGGAACCGGTATGGGATTTCCAATTGCCGCTGGTGCCTCCACCGCGCACGCGAGTTTGCACTGCCACGATGCAATGCACCACATCAGCCCTGCGTACCGCTGAATCGGGGCCCCGGCCAGCTGGCTCTGGTTGAGCGCTAACCAGGCGGTCGGGCCTGTTTTGCACGTTTGGCTGACCGAACACGCGCCGTGCAGGAAGCATCTCGGCCGAGGAATTCGCCGATGCCATGGAATCGCTTGGCCTGAGCGCCACCGATGCCGAGGCCCAGGACATCATCAACGACATCGACATCAACAAAGATGGCCAGATAGACTTTCACGGTATTTTTCTGCTCCTCCTCGCTGTCCAGCGGCCTTGTCAAGACATCCTGCCGTGCTGACAATACGCGCCCCAACCCACTCGCCCGCGCAACAAAAAAAAAAGAGTTCCTGCGGGCCATGACACATCCCGAGACGAAACAGGCCCTGGATCCAAACTCCCAGAAGCGCGACTTGAAGAAAGAGGAGCGTGAGCTTCTTGCAGCCTTCAAAATCTTCGATCAGGATGGCAGCGGCTCCATCTCTCCCGAGGAGCTGCGTCAAGCCATGCGCCACCTCGGCGATTTCTATACCGACGAAGAGATTAACGATATGATTAGCCACGCTGACTTGGACGGCAACGGGTCCATCGACTGTGAGCTGCGTCCCCCGGAGAGAAGGAGTTGGGAATTCGGCACTGACACGACGGCAACAGACCAGGAATTTGCTCAACTCATGTCGGCAAAGCAATAGAACGGACTGCTCACGCCCCTTTTCTAACCGGCCATCTACAAATGCATACCCCCTAGATCTCCCTATATTATCTCTGCGCAAACTAGGTATCCAGCGACTTCTTGTCACTATCAACGATGCTTGTCCTTTGTTACACCCTTGCTTTTCCCTTTGTGGTGCTCGTGCAAAGAGTTTGATATGCTCCTTTTCCACAGCCCAGGCCGAGGCGGGCGAGTTTTGTGTCGTCATCCGAGAGTTCTGTCTGCAATGGATCTCTTGTTATCATTTATATACTGATCCTTGCAAATTTTAAAAGAAGGCATGCGTCTACTGATTTGATGTCTAACTTGAGCCCTCCAGTATGAATGAAAGAACTAATGCTTGAAAGCAGAAGATGTTGTTGCTTAGAGCAGGGAAAGACGCGCTACAGCCTAGCAAACAACAGCAAGAGAAGGATGCCGCAGTCCGGCATGGCAACAAAAGACAAGAAGATGCCACTACGGGGCAGCCTTGGATTCCCGATCCGAGGTTGGGGGTGCGCTCTTATCCGTGTCCTGGCTCTCGTTTCCTGTGTTCACGGCCGAGTCGGCGGCGACGGCACCTTCCTTTGCGGAACCCTTCTCCCTCTTCGCGTTCATGGCCGCGGCCATCTGGGGGAAGAGCACGCCCGGGGCAAAAGCGGCCAGCAGAGCGGAGGCGACGAGCATCATGACGCTATCGAGCACGATGAAGGAGTCCTCGTGCTGCATGATTGGGTTGCCCCAGCCGCCAGCCATCTCGGCGATGCGGTAGATGCAACGGATCAGAATGGCAAAGTAAGCGCCGGCCACGGCGGCGGCGAAGGTGCGGAACTTCTTGTCGTGCCACAGCGCGGCGGCGGCGGCGTCGGCCTGCCCCCTGGCGATCCATTTGCGGGCGCGCAGGTAGTAGTCGATTGACATGATGCCAAAGACGACCAGCACGACAACCTGCAAGCAAATGCCGGCGATGATGGCCTGGTTGCCCGCGTTGACCAGGTCCATCTTGGGGGGGCCGTCGCCCGCCGACGCAGACGCGGCCAGGGCGCCGCCGATGGCCTGGACGAGCAGGCACGAGACGTCGGCGGGCACAAAGATGTAAGGGTAGATGCGCGGCGGCACGCGCGAGAGGGCCGGGCTGATGGCGAGCGTGACGTGCTTGAGCGTCAGGTAGATGGATATGCATATAAGCGTTGGCCCGAGCACGATGGCGCAGATCTGCGTCTCGAACGCGTGATTGTTCCACGGATTATCCGCCAGAGCAACGCGTGCTCCGTACCCTGAGAGGGGAGAGCGGAGGGGCTAAAGTCAGCATCTCGGATCATCCCGACAGCCAGCAGCCACTCTTGTAGAATTGGACCATGAAACAAGAGTTGGGGAAAGAAGAAGGCTCACCGGCAAGTTCCAAGGCGCAACCAGCTGCCAAAAAGGCCATGTAGCTCCATGTCTTCTTCCGTATTCCAAAGAAGAGCGTTGTGATGATGCACAGCCCAAAGCCAATGGCGAAGAAGTAGTTCGCGCCTCGGTTGGGATAGTAGCCCAGTGTCGTGAGCTTGACGGGACAGAACGCGCTGACCTCCTGGCATCGGCGATAGGCCCGGCCTCCACCAGAGGCGGCCGTAGAGTTTGACGGTGCTGACATTGGATCGTTTGTTCCGGATTCCGGTCGGGCACAAGTGTGGGAACGAAAGAAAACGTCGTTTGCTCAAGACGAACGACGGACGAACCATGGGATGTGGGCGGGATGGACACTGATGTGTCAGCCAAGCCGACTGTAGACGCTGACAGGCCAGTGCAGAGACCTCCTGGATGACCCCAAGTTGGATAGAGGGCAGCAAAGAAAGAGAAGGAGCAGCAACGTCCAGATGGATCTGGGTCTGACACACACCGGGGCCCTGTATATAGCGGGCAGCCGGTGTGCCCAGCGTTGCCAAGGGGGTTCGGATATCTAGCCGGATTCTGACATGCAGCAACAAAAAAAAAAAAAAAAAAAAAAAGGGCAAATATTGTCCCCCTTTAGGACGCCTCCCTTGCCCGACTACCCTGGCGCTGCTTGGGCGGTGCACCACACTCCTGGCCTGACCACGAGGAGCCATGGATGGGGACCCCGATTTGCTGCTGTCCCTTGCTCCATCTTCGCCGCTGCCGGCTGACCTGCTGCCGGCGCGCGCGCCCGTGCGTTCCTGGCATGGATGGCAGCAAGAGCAAAACCCCAATTTCCAGGGTCAGGACTAAGCAAACCGGTGACTTTATCAGCAGGGTGGGATGGAGCTGGCGCTGGAATGGGGGAGCAGAGGTGGTCCCCCACCCAAGCGGGCGGCGTGATTTCGCGACGATACGGAGTACGCACCCCAAATACGATGCGGGCGTGCAGCCCGGCGCCCAGGCCCTGGGCTAAACGACCAACGGTTTGGGGCCAATACCCCACCCGGCGCGTTCTTTTTTTCCCTTCTTTCTTAGCATGAGGCTTGGCATGGAGCAATGCGTTCGTCCGAATCCCAAATTCCGGTTGGGAGCTGTCACTATGCCTTGTCTTTTTTTTTTACCTTCAAATCTTTATTTTGTGATGTTTAGATTTTCTATAATTTCGCCTGCCTGTGCTTGCTCGTTGCTTCCGGCTGTCATGATCTGGACGGCAGGAAACGGCCGCGGTGCCTTGGCTGGCCTGCTCAGCGCCCCGCCCAAGTCGGGGGAAAACGCAAAAGAGGGCGCTTCCGTCACAGGGATTAAGGATGGCGCGTGGTGGTGGACGCATGGGTGCACGCCGTTGCCAGGCGTGATCCTTGCTCAACCTGTGCTTCTCTTTTTGCGCAGAGGATGACGGCCCGGGACGGCATGGAGACCACCAAAAAGAAAAAGAAAAAGAGAGAAAAAAAAAAGAGCCCACCTAATCGTCTAAATTTCACCGTCTATATTTTCTGACACGCCGCAGCCTGCCCGACTTATTCCTTTCCTCCCAGATATCGATACACGACGCTAAAGTCCCTGCCGCGGCAGTCGTCCCTCGCGTCGGCCGCGTCGTAGACCTCCTTGGTCTTGCCAGCCAGCTCCAGCCGGGCCCCGGCCTCGCGCGCCGCCGATATGGCGAGCCCGAGATCCTTGCGCATCAGCGCGATGCCGAACCCGCCCGCGTAGTCCCTGCCCGCCGGGCTGGCCGGACACACCCCGGGGACGGGGTTGTTGACCTCGGTGGGCCAGCACCGGCCCGTCGAGGCGTTGAGCACGCCCGCCAGCACGGCCGGGTCGAGCCCGGCCCGGACGCCCATGTTCATGGCCTCGGCCGCCGCCACGTTGGCCACGGCCAGGACGTAGTTGTTGGCCAGCTTGGCCGCCAGGCCCGTGCCCTGCCCGCCGCAGTGCAGCACCCGCCGCCCCATCAGCAGCAGCGCCGGCTCCGCCCGCCCGACCAGCCCGTCGGGCGCCCCGAGCATGAAGGTCAGCGTGCCCGCAGCCGCGCCCACCACTCCGCCCGACATGGGCGCGTCCACAAACGCCACCGCCCCGCCCGTGCCGTCCGCCACCTGCGCCGCCACCTCCCTCGAGGTGGCCGGGTCGATGGTCGAGCAGTCGATGAAGAGGCGGCGCGGCTGGCCCCCGGCGCCCGGCCGAGGCGGTTGTGCGGACGAGATTATCGATGCGTAGACGGACCTGACGTGGCTCGGTTCGGGGAGTACGGTGATGACAGTGTCCTGGTCGAGCGTAGTTGCCAGTTAGCAAGGCGTTTTTTTTTCCCCTCTATCGACCTATCCATGTCGAGGTGGATCGCCAGCACTGGTCGGGCAAAAGCCAAGTAAAGCAGCATGACTAGAACTGACCGCTTCTGCCGAGGCCGCCTCCACACTCTCGGCCAGCTCCACCGTGGCGCCCTGGGACGACGCCGTCTTCATCTCGGCGGCCAGCCGTTGCATGGCGACGCGGTTGATGTCAAACAGCCGGACTGTGTCGGACGGCTGAAGCTTGGACTGCAGGTTTCTGGCCATCTGGTAGCCCATCTGGCCGAGCCCGACAAATCCGTACGTGTCGAGCCGGCGAGCCGTTGAGGAGAAGGAGCGTGTCGCCGATGCCCTCGCATGGCGGAGCGCCCGCGGCGAAAGCGTTGTTCTCATCTTGGAATCGATCTGAGATGTGTGCGAGCTGCGGTCCAACGCGCGGAGGATCGGCAGGAGCAGCAACAAGCAAAGCCCAGCAGGCACCCTTTGATGAGAGAGGTCGATTTACCGACGCGCGCATCCCCAACAAGCTTATGTATCTCCCTCCCGAGCCGTGACAAGCATTTGTGCCGCCAAGGGCTGCGCGTCTGAGCCGAGGCCGGGGTTAGTGGAATGCGGGGAAGCGTGCAAGCATCCCTTGAGCCGGCCTTTGCCGCACCCCAGACCCAGCGCTTCTTTGACCTCCCCGCCAGGTCCAGGCCGTCCCTCTCAGCAGCTCGCCATCACCTGATCAGACCCCCAACCTTAATTTCCAGCACACGTGCATGCACATGGCTTGAATTTGTTTTGCGTGAATGCGAGAGGCAGTGTTGGAGCCGCATATCAGGTGGTCATCCGCCCAGGAATGAGAGTAGAAGTTTCAACAGTATTAGATCAGAGTACGTGGGTTCCTGTTTCTTCTCTGACAAACCCCGGGTGCGCGTATAAAAGAACCAAAATAAACAAAATGTGCCTCCGTGAAAGTTCTGATGAGCAGACTCCGTTGGTTTGGAGGCTTGCCCAGACGCCGGACGCTCATCGGACAAGAATGTCAAGCAAAGAAAAATGGGGGGTATGTGCAAAACAGAACTTATACAAAGGAAAAGAATGTCCCAAAGAATGAAGTACGAAATCATCACAGCCGACCTCCCAAAAGCCTCTGTGCCCACCTCTCGCCTTTTTCGATCCACCCAGTCCCCAACCATGCCCTTGTATCGACGTGTGACCTGGCCCGAGGGGCAGCTCACAGCATACCAAAGACGTATGGCACCAATGCACTGGCAGCGCTATTTGGTATGTTAGCTTAAATTTCATCGAGGTATTAAGAGAAAAGAGGAAGGGGAGCTGGGCTTACCCGACTGCCAGAGTTGCACCAAATCCAAATAGCGCCCGCTTTCGCACGCGGTCCCTCTTCTCTTCGACGGCCGTCTTCACCTTCTTTGTCCTGGGAGCCTCCGCAGGCTGAGACGGGGCGTCCTCGTTGGCAACAGAATCCTCCTCGCTCACCGAGATATCCTCGATCTTTCGCTTGGGCTTTATAGCAGCCTCAGATGGCCCGCTAGGGCTGGCGGTAGCAGGTGTCTCGGCTTCAACGGTTTCGGCAGCAGCTCTCACCATTGCCTTGGCCTCGGCAAGCATCCGCGCAGTCTCTTCGGCCGAGGGCGGTTGGCCGGCGACAGGTAGTTCCATCTCCACGTTGGTGTGCCTCGTCTCCACGCCATCCGCATCCACCTTGACGTCCTGGTCGACGTGGATTTTGACCTTGGGCCCCTCAGTCTCGATGGTTTCAAGTACCATCGCAGGCTCATGCTCCATGTCCTGATCCATGTTTTCGTGCTCCAGCGACTCAACGATTGCGTTCTCGGCAACCGGCTCGAGGGCTGGAACCGGCACTGGTAGCGTTGGGATAGCGCCAAGTGCAGCGTTTGACAACGAAGGGGAGACTGAGGCTTTGGCACTGCTGGCTTCAGACGATGCACTGCGCTGCGCAGAGGCGCCCTTGGTCGCCCGCTTACGAGGGCTCGGCTGGGCGCGCTTGGCGGTCGGCAGCTTCGAGGGGCTTGCTGAACGACGGCTGCGCGAGCTTCGTGGCAGAGAGGTCGGGGTCGGCGGAGAGACAAGGCCGCCTTGGAAGTACTTGGGTGGTTCGGCGATGATCTTGGGGTTTGCTGTGACTTGGGCCGACTGGCTTGAAGAGACAGGGATATCGGCAGGGTCGAGAAGTGCGCTTATCCAAGGCTTAATGCCATACTCCTCGGCGAGAGCCATCGCCTGGTCGGGTGAGATCCACACGTTGCCAGCAGTTTCCTCGGAGCTCGTGGTTGGGAGTGATTTCAGGTACTGGCGCTCGGCTTCCTCCTCCTCGGCTCTGGCATACGGGAACGTAGCCTTGAACATTCCTGTCGCCGAGACGAAGCCGTCGGAGCTGCGGCGCATGAGAAAGTAGCTGCTCGGGCTGCCCTTGCTGAAGATGCCCGACACGACTCCCTTGGGCAGAGGCGCGCGAAGGTGAGCGTAGTCAAAGACGCTCGGTTTGGACGGCTCAGTGTCGGCGCTACGCGAGTTGAGTTTGGTCTGACCCAGGGCCCGGCGACCGATCAGGTTCGCGTCTGCTCGGGATGAATGATTTGGGTCAGAGCAATGCTGCTTGTGCGTCTAGGAACAGACGGATAGATAGGTATAGGAATTCTCTTACGATCGGGTATGTCCTCCATGAGGAACTGGTTTCGCTCAACTGGCAAAGATCTTGGTGCCATTGTTTCTGATTGCGACGTTGAGTCGGAAAAGAAATTTGGTATGGAAACAATCGACAAGCGAGATGATAGGTTAGATTGCCCGAGGTAAGCGCGAAGCCCGAGGATGGGTAGATAGTAGGGTGGGAAGGCGTGCGTGTGGCGGCGGGCGCGTGGGCGCGTACGCTAGCTAGTTGGCTGTCCGATGGCGCATTAGCTTCTGGTCGCTGGCTTCGCGCGCAATCCAATTGACAGGCTTATTGTCTCTCGCGCATATCTGGGGCGCGAAAGAAAGCGATTCTGGCAGCTGGGAGACTCGTCTGGGTCGCAGAAGCTCTCAGCCGTTGTCGAGCGATGCGCGAGCTTTTCGAGGTCGCTGGGGCTCAGTCGCGCGCGCCAGGGTCAAAGGAGCGAAAAAAAAATGCAGTACGCGAAGAAGTGGGAAGGTCCTACCGATCAAGCAAGCGAGAAAAACGGGAGCGAAGCCTAGGCAAGAAAAAAAAACCGATGCAAAAACTAATAATAATAAAATGCTAATAAAAAACGATTAGAGGGCAGAAAGAATCAAGCCATGCGCCGGCCTTTGGTGGTCGATTGATCTGGGGGGGTAAAGGGACAGGACTCGAGACTGGAAGTGTCAGATCGAGGACGGCTGGGGGTCCTGCTTGACGAGGGAGTGGAGGAAGCTGGGGGAGGCAGCGAGCCGTCGCGATTTGTAGGGCCCATCATCCTCTTTGGGACTAGCGCCGTGTGGGAAAGAAGGGGACCCGCCAGTCCCCGACGCGCCGCCAATCGCGCGACGGGATGCACGTTAGCGGCCCGGGGGCTGATACTTGCAAAATTGCACTCTTTGGTGCGACTAATGAGGCACCGCCAGGGCCCCGCGCGTATCCCAGAGTTCTCGCATTAACAGGAGCTCGCCAAGCTGGAGGTCGACAGAAAGTTCCGTAAGCGGAACCCGGCGCTGCAGGCCGAACCCATCCATCCCCCCGTGGACGGACCAACGCCCCACTCCCATTTCATTGCGCCCATCCTTTCCCGAACAGCAGGCGCGTCGCCTCGCACGTTGAGCTCGACGCCGTAGGGCAATCGGCGTGGCAGTTCGCCCACTTCGATGAGGGGGGACGCGCCAGGGGCTTAAGTACCTACATACCCATCTGGCTGTCGACAGGGCGCCGTCATTTGCCTGCGCACCGATTGCAGAAGCGTCCGTGTTGGCTTTTATGGCCGCCGCTATCCCCCGTATAAGAATGCCAGCTTCGATGACCTTGGCCTATCTAGACCGAGGTAAGTGACAAGCTTCTCAAGTATCAGCGAGAAGGGGTCTGGTTCGCGGATCGCTCCAGAGCGCGCCACCGTGGTCCCTGTGGCCATGCCATGGCAGCCACACACCTGGCGATTGGGTCCGGGCCACCCCAACAGCCGGGCTGCTCTCTCTTGCCCTTAACCTTGTTTGTGAGGGGTAGACGCACCCAGCCGAATGTTGTGACAGTCCAAAAAGCTTGCCAAGTCATTCGCTTGGGCAGCGCAAGCCGTGGATGCTGGTTCCTGCGGGGCCTGCCTCCCAAATCATTACATACATACATAGGTGCGTACATGTTTGACTATCAACATGAATGGGTAGGCATTTTGACAATATACTGCACCAATGTCTCTTTGTGCTGTCCGTTCGCCCTACCAATCTCCCTTTCGTCTTGCCGTAGACTCTGTCCCTGTTCTCGGCATTGACCCCCTCAACAAAGGCACCGGGTCGAAACACCCACTGCCGACGGTCGATTACGACTCGATCTCCCGCCTTCAAAAAGTGGCCTCGTTAAGAATGTTGCCGTGCCTTGGGTCTCTCCTAAGCCGCTCCAAGTAAGCGATTGATGATAAATACCGCCGAAGGGGGTGGAGTAGCCGCGGCCGAAGTGGTTGGCAATGTCTTTTAAAGTGGCAAAGGGCGCCACGGTCATGCCGCACCCGAGGAGGCCGATGATGCAGAATACGGACATCAGCTTGTGCTCTAGTGTAGGATGTCGGCCAACGACACCTTTGGCCTCAGGTAAAAGGTCAGAGGCGGCGCGTAGTCGCATAAAGTGAATTAAAATAACCCACTTCGGCTTCACAAAGGCGAAAACTGTCGGGGGCCAGCCTTAGATGCACGCCACCCGTATCCTTGGGGTCATAATTCAGGTTCACGTAGTATGGAATAGTGCCGCCGCCATGGCTATGAAGCAGGACGCCACGGCGGCAGATAGGGAAGCGGACGCGGTACAAGTTTGGAGCAGCTTTCCTCGCCTCGCTGCTGTCTCAACAATTGCTGAGTGATGAATATTGGTCCCCCAATAGAGACCATGTGGCGAGCGCCGCCAATGATACTTCCTAGGTTGTTCCTAGAGGCGTAGTTATTCGCCCGCTGGTCGTCGTTGTCGATTTCGCGCTGGGAATCGTCGTGGAGTTCCTAAACGGCCCCACTGCAGATTTCGAGCGGAACGAATCGATACCGGCGCAGCGCGTGCAACCAGATGCACGCACGCAACTGCAAGGGCAGTCAAGAGAAGGTGTGAAAATATGGCCTGCGTTTTTTGAGGGAAAATGGAAATCGTTGAAAAGGTCCAGTCTGATTGATCTGGTGCAGGACGAGGACAGACTGCACCAAATGTTGACGCTTAACTGCCCGGTAGCGCCTCTAAATCCAACTCGGAGAGGATCCGGCGACTGGGTGGGCACCGACGCTGGGCTCGCAAACATGCCAGACGGGGCTACTTCCCCAGACGCGCAGCACTTCAGAATTAAAGTCTTGGGCCAGTATACATACATACTACCTGCCTACCTACATAGGTACTTGTGTGCTTACCTACATGGCTACCCGGGCAGCCGGACGCATCGGGGTAGATTTTTTTTTTTTAGATCGGGCTAAGATTGCGCATGTCCTCTTTTAGATCGGCCTCTAGAGCTGGCTGCGACTCTGTCCTCTTCAGCTCAAACTTGACAGGTACGATGCAAGGTACCACCGTCCCTCCCAAGGCCGACAGTGATCCAAGGTGCACATACCCTCGCAGTCGCTTGACTCCCCGGCGAGCAAGCAAACGCTCGAACACGGCGTTTACTGGGCGTGCACTTTGCCAGCTCAGCTTTGAGGCCAGCCCCCGCAGCTGACTGCCCTGCAGTTGCGCCTGGCTGCCAATGCTGGGCGCCAGCGAGCACAGGTGGATGGATGGAGACGCTGCTCGCAGACGAGAGCTTGAGCCGTGGCCTAGCCCGTCTCGCTGCTCAGGGGTTGCATGACAGGAGGTGGTCGGGAGTCAGGGGTACCCTCCCCCACCCAGCGGCAGCCACAAAGCACCCATGCAGCCGCTGGTTGTGCCCCGCATCCTGGGGCTCCTGGGCTGGAACCTGGCCAAAATAAATAGCATCATCGTTGCCCCTCCACGCACCGCCAGACCGACTGACGGACGAGACACCGCATCATCGAGCTCTACCTTGGCCCAGACAGCTTCCCAGCCGTCCAGAAACGCGTCCCTTACGTAGATCGACCTGTTCCTCCTTGTCCTGTCCACGAGCACAGCGCCGCCCGCCCACACGTCGCGACCATGGCTTCCCATGAGGATGACACGATGCCGGAGGAGACTCAAGGCTACAAGCTCTCCCAGCCCAAACAGAGCTTGGCCGAGTACAGCCAGATGGGTGAGTGGAAGCAACAAAAGCTTTCTTTTTTGCTTTCTTTTTTACGCGTTTATTTTGCCTCTCTCGACTGTTGAAGCCCGAGCCGTGCACACATCCGCCTACCTACCGCCTTGTTACCTTTGGTTTCGGTCCGCCTCGGCTTTGCTGCCGGCTGCATCCGGTTGACCTTCCACTGCTTCTCCCGCTTCTGCCGTCATGCATCATTCTTCGGGGCACATCCACGAGGCCCAACGGCTCCCTGTTATTTTGTATACCAAGATATGCAGCAGAATACTGGCTCGCAGAAAGTTTGGGCTTCGCATCTGGCTGCCCGCTCGAGCTTCACCTGCACAAGGTCCCTTGGCAACTCCGCCAACAGGGTGCGGGCGAAGTCTTGGGCGTGTTACAACCCAACGCTGCTGTCGACGCACAACACGTGGCGACCGTCGTCAGCGAAGCAAACAGCGGAATATACACCATGCATCCTGCCAAACACTCCATTCCCGCCTTCATCGCTCAGATGGGGGTTCTGTCTGGCTTCTCACCGCATCCGCCAGCACCCACCCCAGCGGTCCAGTAGACCTT
Source organism: Nakataea oryzae (assembly GCA_003049435.1). NCBI lineage: Eukaryota > Fungi > Ascomycota > Sordariomycetes > Magnaporthales > Magnaporthaceae > Nakataea > Nakataea oryzae. Next base: position 28,309 of record PYSQ01000390.1, read on the forward strand.
GGAAGGCATCACATCACCTTGACTTTTCATGTCGTGCACCGGCATGGCCACGATCGCGTCTCCGGATATGGGCCACATGGACGTGATCTCCCGGATCGACTGGGCTTATCACCATGCGAACAGAAGCTTACCAGGAGGCGTGGCCCCGTCGCGACGGCGACGGGCGCCGCCGGCCGCAACCCCCGCAGATGCCAACGACGAGTCCCTGCAGAGATACAAGCAGTCCCTCGGCCTCGGCCAGGGCAAGGACCTCTCGGACCCCAACGACCCCCGCGTCTGCATCATCCAGAGCCTGACCATGGAGGCCCCCGGCCGCGACCCCGTCACCATCGACCTCAGCGTCCCCGGCAGCGAGAAGACGCTCAAGGACAAGCCCTTCAAGATAAAGGAGGGCGCCAAGTTCACCATGGTGGCCACCTTCAAGGTGCAGCACGAGATCCTGAGCGGCCTCCACTACGTCCAGGTCGTCAAGCGGAAGGGCATCAAGGTCAGCAAGGACAGCGAGATGATTGGCAGCTATGCACCAAACACGGACAAGCAGACCTTCTACACCAAGAAATGTGAGCGATATCCGCCCGAATGCCTGTTTCTATACTGCCCGGATAGCTTTGCTGACGAATCCCTGCCTTGCAAAACAGTCCATGAGGAGGAGGCGCCGTCGGGCATGCTTGCGCGCGGCCACTACAATGCGATTTCTAGTTTCGTTGATGATGACAAGAAGAAGCACCTGGAGTTCGAGTAAGTTTATCCGGTTGCGAGACTTTTGCACTTGGTGAAGAGCCACGCTAACCTAGGCGTTAAAACATGTAGGTGGAGTTTCGACATTTCGAAGGACTGGTGATCGGAGCGCGGGTCGATGCCCACTGTTTCAGACCTTGCATAATCAGTTGAGCAGAGCCGCTGTTGCCAGATCCCAACCCAGATCATACCATCAGGACACGGATGATATACGGTCCGTAGTGGGTGATCGCCGCTGTCAAAAAAGGGAGAGGGATGGGCAGGAGGTCCAGTCAACTTATAGGTGCCTCTTGCCTAAGCTGATGACTCAAAACCAGGCTATCCACTGATATAGTAGGAGAGATTTTTTTTCTTTTTCGTTTTTGTTTGTTTTTGGGACTCTATCAATCACCGAGAGAACACCTAGGGGATTAAAAAACCATACGATTCTACGATAGGGGAAGAGGTTTTCAACACTTGCCGTCAACGTTGCTTCATTAATGCGATATGTCATCATGGCTCTAAATAACGGTCTAACCAATCCCAGAAGAACAAAAAATGGCAACTTGGCCAGCTCCATAGATTTACAAGGCCAGAAAAATAGTAGAACAGGGGAATGAGAAACCCGAAGGATGGGTCTAAACATGAACGCCCATCTGCCCTCGCGATTTCTTTTTGACTACCCACGTTGCTCATCGCTATATTTCAAAAGTAGCCAAAGCCCTACAAGAAGTAGTCTGGCAGTGTGTTGGCCTCGGCGGACTTCTCACCGCCAGGCTGAATATCCTTGTGCTGGTCGTTCTCGGGAGCGGCGGCGAAGACGTTGAAGTATCGCTCTCCCAAGTCGCTGACCTCGAGCACACTGGCCATATTACCGCAGCGATAGCAGTAGTTGGGCGCGCTCCAGACCGTGCTCAGGCGGTCGTCATAGAGCACTTGGTAGCCCTCCTGGCACAGCTGGTGGGCGCGCAGAATGTGCGACATGTTATTGACCGAGAGAAACTTTTTGACCACCTGCGCTCCAAATGTGTAGCCTGCTCCGCGCGGCGAGAGGCTGAACTCGTCTCGCTCGGGGTCCGGGTCGGACCATACCAGGTCGGCCATGGGGCCCTCGTGCGGGATCTCTCGAAAGCGGTCGATGATCTTGATCTGATCAATGGAATGTATCGAGGGTGAGAGACCTAGCGTGAATGGATGAAAAGAAATAGCGTAAGTTTGTGGTTGGTTCTCGCCTTAGCATCAGCGCAGGGCATTTGTCCTTCTCACCTCCGTGAACACAAAATATTTGGTCGTTTATTACGACGCTCAGGGTTAGAAAATCGAACATATCGGTAAAGTGATGCCAGACGTTGGCGTTGCCGTATTTCCTGGAGCACTCGGTGTAGAAGCCGTAGGACTGCGTGACACCACGGGATTCATGGTTGCCCCGGATCAGATGGACTCGGTTTGGGTATCTTAATTTGAGACAGACAAGGAGAGAAATCGTTTCGACGCTGAACATGCCGCGGTCAACATAGTCGCCTGGTGGTTCCATGGCCGGATATGGCGCGCGCATCAGCAAAAGTACGTTTCTTGACGGATGAGGGTGCCGGTTGTAGGGGCGCTGGATAGAGGGGGCGTACCGAGGAAAAGGTAGTTGGTGTCTGGACACCAGCCGCCGATCTTGAAAATCTCGATCAGGTCAAAGAACTGGCCGTGGATATCGCCGACGACGGTGACGGGAGCGCGGACGTGGACGACGTTGCTCTCGCGCATCAGCAGCTCCTTCGTCTTGGCGCATATTGCCTCAATGACGGATTCGGCCAGGAGCTCCTTTTTGTAAAGGCGCGAGATGCACTCGTCCAGGTCGACCGAGGCTGTAGGAGGACGGTCGAGATACGGTCAGCGAGGTCCTCTAACTGTGATGCCCGCCGGCGAGGCAGTGTTGGTGACCAATAGCAGCGGGACGAGGCTCACACGGTAGCCCGGGCATCTCCTCGGCGCAAATATGCGGGAGCCTATGGCAAAGGTCTCCGCAGCTCTAAAAGTGGTGTCGCGTTGCTGCGATGCCGGTAAAGGGAGTGGTCTCGCGGGGAGGTTTCGGCCAGAACCAACATGTTTGAGGCGTGAGAGTGCTGTGTGTGCTGTTCTGGATTACATCAGGAGGGTGGGAAACGTCGAGCGCGCAGGGGGGGGG
>PYSQ01000391.1:0-13178 GCA_003049435.1 Nakataea oryzae
CGGTCACTGTCGCAACCATGGCACCCACACGCCGGAGTGCGGCGGCGGCCGCCGCCGAGGAGGAGTCGGAGCCCGAGGAAGGGCTTGTCAGCCTCAAGTTCGACCAGCCCTTGACCTGGAGGGCCGGCAAGCCCATCCAGACTGGCGAGCTGCACCGCCGCCTCGACGCGCTCTCCAAGGAGCTGTCGGAGCTGGAGCAGGAGACGACAGACAAGGACTCGATGACCAAGGTCGCCAAGGACCTCGTCTCCCACAACCTGCTCACCCACAAGGACAAGGGCGTCAAGGCATTTGTCGCGTGCTGCCTCGTAGACATCCTGAGGGTTTGCGCACCGAACGCGCCGTTCACGCCTGCTCAGCTAAAGGTAAAACTAGCCTCGGAGATTTTTCTTCTTCTTTTTCTTGTTCCTTTGCGCAACGCCCGGCCCAGCGCCGTCTCTCTACTCGCCCGATTCTTTCGTGATGCTGACCAGCTCTGTCCCGCCAGGATGTCTTCAACCTCTTCATCACCTCCATATTCCCCGCGCTCCAGGACCCGAGCCACACCTACAACACACAGCACAAATACGTCCTCAGCTCGCTCGCAGAGGTCCAGAGCATCGTGCTGCTCAACGACATTGACAACAACGAGGCCCTGCTTCTGCACCTCTTCTCCACCTTCTTCGACGCCGTCTCCGGCCCCAAATCCGGGGAACGGATATCCAAGGATGTGGAGCTTCACATGGTGGACGTGCTCGTGACCGTTATTGACGAGGGTACGGGCTTGCCGGGCAAGGTCGTCGATGTCATCATGGCGCAGTTCCTGCGGGCCGCGGCGGGCGGCGGCACCAAGGACAGGAACGGGGTGGATGAGGGCCAGTCGACCCTCCTGCTCAAGACCGAGCCCGAGGCCTACCAGATGGCGAAGCAGGTGTGCAACAGCTGTCCGGACAAGATGGCTCGCTTTGTAGCCCAGTACTTTGGCGACGTAATCATGGATGTTACCCACCTGGGTGGGAGGTCCAATGGCCACAAAGGGGGCGATGAGTCTGAGGAGGAGGACGGGGCCAGCGGTCCGTCCGAGGCCGATCTCAAGGAGTTGAGGAAGGCTCACCAGCTCCTCAGAGAGCTGTGGAGGGCGTGTCCATTGATCCTCCCCAACGTCATAGCACAGGTCGACGCTGAGCTGAATGCTGAGAATCTGCACCTTCGCCAGCTGGCGACTGAGACGCTGGGAGACATGATTTCGGGCATAGGCGCAGCGGGGCCGCCTCCTCCTCCCATCATCGACCCCGCCGCATATCCGCCCCCTACGCTGGCAGATGTGGATGACTCTGATTCGACGCCCCCAGCCAATGTCCTGACCGCGCCCTTCTCCCCTCAGTCGTTTGCGCAGACGCACCCCGCGGTTTTCCACAACTTTGTCAACAGGAAGAACGACAAGAGCCCCGCGGTCCGTGCCGCCTGGACGACCGCAGTCGGCTACATCCTCTCGACCTCGGCTGGCGGAGTCGGTCTCAGTCGGGACGAGGAGTCGGTGCTGGTCAAGGGGCTGGCGGAGAAGGTCGGGGACAGCGATGACAGGGTGCGCCTCGCCGCCATCAGGTCCATCGAGTGTTTCAGCTTTCGCGACGTCATCACCAAGCTCGCGCCGGACGGGAGCGTCACGAAGGAGGGCTCGGTCCTCGGCAACCTGGGCGACCGGATCCGTGATCGCAAATCCACCGTCAGAGTCGAAGCCATGACCTTGCTGGGCAAGCTGTGGGCCGCATCCACCGGAGAGCTTGTTTCGAACCCGGAGACGGTCTCGGCCCTGGCCGGAATTCCCAGCCGTATCTTCAGCACCGTGTATGTCAACGACCCGGAAATCAACAAGCTGCTGGACCGGGTGCGGTTCGAGGTCCTTGTTCCGCTGTCGTTCCCGAACGTGCCAAAGAAGTCGGCCAAGAACGCCAACGGCAGGTCTCAGTCGCAGTCGGAGACACAGCCCGCTTTCGACCCAGACGCGATCAGGGCGCATCGGATCCTGCTGATGGCCGGTTCCATGGACGCGAACAACAAGCGGGCTTTCTTGTCTCTGCAGAACCGCCAGGCCCAGTTTGCCGACTTTGTCGAGAAGTTTGTGGACACGTGCGAAGAATACAACGGCGGCGTCGGGTCCGGCAGCGACGCCAAGCTGGCAGCCAGGAAAGTGGCCAGTAGCATTGCCTACCTGACCCAGTTCTTCCCTGACGAGGTCAAGGTGAAGGAGGACCTGCACAAGTTCGCCAAGGCCAACGACCGCCGCAGCTACTCGCTCATCAAGTACGCCATCAGCCGCGAGTCCGACTTCAAGACGGTGCACAGGGCCCTGAAGGAGCTGGCCAAGCGCTACCAGTCCCAGCTGTCTCTCGCAGATACGCTCCTGACCCTGTTGCTGCGCTCTGCCTGCATCATGTACAACAAGAGCCACCTGTCGACTTTCCTCGAGTATTCCAGGACAGACCAGGATGGGTTGGCTGCGATTGCGCACGAGATACTCAACGAGATCTCGCAAAAGAACCCGACCTTGTTCAAGACTCACATTGGCTCGCTATGCAAGGACCTGCAGGATGAGGCGCCCACGGCCAACAAAACCAACGAACCAATCATGGTGGAGACGCTCAAGGCGTGCGCATCTTTCGCATCCAAGTATCCTCAGGATATTCCCAATGACAACAGCTTCAACCAGACCCTGGTCAACTACGCTCTCTTCGGGAACCCACCAAAGGCAGCAAAATATGCGGTCAACGTGCTGCTCAGTCGCGCGGACAACAAGAGCATGGCGGCTGCCACCGGTCTTCTGCAAAAGATCATGAAGGAATTCGAGTATGAAAAGCCTCACTTTCTCAACAAGCTGGCTGCCATCTGCCAACTGGAGTTGCTCGCTCCCAAGGCGTCAGCAGACTACGAGGATGCTATCCTTCAGGTGGCCTTGAAAGACGTCCTCCAGAATGTTCGTACCGAGGAACCGGCGCCAGAAGGAGGCTGGGTTGAGGATGGAGACCTGGACGATGAATGTCAGGCCAAGATGCTTTCACTGAAGCTCCTGGTGAACCGACTACGCTCCATATCCGACCTTGAAGAGGCACGAAAGAATTCTGGGCAGGTTCTCAAAATTCTTAGACGCCTGATCACCAAGGAAGGCGAGATCTGCGAGAAGGGCCCGACGCCGATTCACCACCGGAAGCGCTTGCGGCTGCTCGCGGCGCAGCTGACACTGAAGCTTGCGACGCAATTTGACGACCTGGTGTCACCTTCAGACTTTAACAAGCTTGCAGAGGTGGCTCAGGACGTTTCCGGCCACGTCAGACGCCGCTTCATTGAGAAGCTGCAGAAATATCTTGCTCTCGGAAAGCTGCGGGCACGGTTCTACACCATCATATTCATGACTGCCTACGAGCCGAGCGAGCAGTTCAAGAACGACATCGAGATCTGGATCCGATCTCGCGTACGACACCTCCAGGAGTCCAACACCGGACTGGACTCGGTTCTGCCGCGGCTTATCTCGCTTCTTGCCCACCACCCCGATTTTGATTCGGACCTCGACAGCCTGGTCAGCCAAGGCAACTACATCCTGTACTACATCAGCAACGTCGCGACAGAGGCGAACCTGGGTCTGATACAGAAGTATGCCGAACGGACCAAGCAGGTTTACGACGGGATAGAAGAGGGCAAGAGCGAGAACATTTACGTCTTGTGCGATCTAGCGCTCGCCGTCATCAAGGCGTGGCAGGAGAAGCGAGGCTGGACGTCAGTCCCTTACCCTGGCAAGGTCGGTCTGCCAAAGGGATTGTTCAAGGGTCTGCCGTCTCATGACGCAGCTCAGCGCATCGCGGATAAGCAGTGGATTCCCGACGGCGTTGACGAGAAGCTGGAGGAGCTGATTCGATCGATTGACCGCAAAAAGGTATGTTTGACTCTCCATGCCTACGCGTCCCACCGCTGGTTCTGGAAATAGTAATTCCGTTCGTATACTGACTTGCATCCAGAAACGGAAGCATGATGACCGCACAGACCAGCAAAACCCATCAAAGAAGGCCAAGCCAGCAAAGTCGTCGCACCCCAAGGAGCGGAAGGCACCCAGGCCTCCCAAGAAGCCGTCCTCCTCCAAGCCGAGACCGTCCAAGCAAAAGAAGGCGGCGGCGTCTTCTTCGTCGCCAGTGCCAGACCATGAGCGTCGACGAAGCGGGCGCTCGAGGCTGAGTAAGTCGTACATGGAGCGCGACTCTTCTGAGGACGACGAGGAGATGCTGGAGGGCGTGGCCGAATGGGACTACGAGAGCGGCAGTGACGCCGAGGACGCGAAGCCACGCGACTCTAGGCGCCAGGCTGCCGCGGACTCTGATGATTCAGGATCACCACTGAGCTCGCCGGAGCCGATGGAGGAGGATGAAAACGAGGGAAAGGTAGAAGAGGAGATCACTGCTATCCGAGACGAGGCCGAGGACACTGGCTCTGAGGCGCAAGAGGAAGCAGAAGAAGAGAAGAATGAAGACGAGGAACAGGAAGAGGAAGAGGAGACTACCAGGCCCACGAGGTCAAACGGCAGGAGGGCGTCAGCGCCCAGGTCGGCCAAGGCAACGCCAAAGAAGGCGGCGACCCCAGGCAAACCCGGAGCCAAGGCGGCCCCTGCAACGACGACGAGACTGGCGACGAGGTCGAAGCCGAGGACGAGACAAACGAAAGAAGCGGACAACATGGAGGAGGACAGTGATGAATAAGTGTGCGACTGTGAAGAGATGATTTTTGTTTTCCTTTTGATGCCACCTGGATGTAAGCCTTGAGTAACAACCCTTTCTTTCTACCTTGGTCTGGAACAACTTCTTTTTTTTGGACTGGAAGAGGGTTCCAAATATGTGCCAGAAGCGCTCATTGTCTTGCAGGGCCCCCTATCGATCGACTGCAAGCCTTTTATATATCCCTGCGCATTCCTCTGCCTTTTTTGAACTTGACCTGACATCCCAGATTCGATATTTCTGTTTGGCAATGTTTATTATCGTTTAATTATACCCATTTCCTAGGTGTCATATGTTAATGTGTCACTTTTCAGAGATTGCTACCAGTAAAAAGAGCGACCTTCATATATGGGTAGGAAACATTTGTCTCGAAAAGGCTCTCACTGTAGCCTTTTCCTTTTTCCTTTTTTTTCTTCTTCTCTTTGTTTGAGAAGCATTCCCGAGTACACTTGTTCTAGATGGGTGCCTCCCTATCCTACTTGCCCGAAAAGGACACAAGACATGGGAGCGTGTTTTTCATCCACTGGAAGCCGGGAACAATTCCTACTTGCGAGCAACAGCATGGCTGTTTATCACCATGGATGAGTTACAAAGTGAGTAGAACAGACAAGCACACAAACGAAGCATGACAGCAGGAAAGATACAAGCAAGCAGAGTGGTCCGCTATTCAAGTCTTGCTTAATATACACATGTATACTGTCTACATTTGCAGCCCACAAGTGTCTGGAGGGACCTCAAGCAGCCGGCGAGATTACACGGGGCTCGAGACTTATACCTGGATAGTTCCGCTCTCATCCTTTCTTGTCGTCTCATACCTATTGGGTTGCGATTGCGTTAGTCATTCTGCAAAGGAAACCAGACGATCGCAGGGTGTGTTCAACAGTGGGATGGAACGTACCTCTTTCCACGGAAGGCCCAAACACCCCAGTTGCCGCAGTTGACGTCCTGGGGATCCAGGTCGTTGAGGTCCCAGCGCAGGCTGCGGAAGGTGTTCTCGCCGGGCTCCATGAGGATGTCGAACTCGCCGGCTACGGTGCGGTGGACCCAGTCGATGTCGCGCTCCATGTCGTACTGGGTGTAGCCGGTGCAGATGATGGGGGCCTTGGTCTCGAGCAGCATGGGCACCGTCTCGGCCCACTCGTGGGCGCTGGCGGGGTGGCCGAGCCCCGGGTGGAACAGGACGAAGCAGTCAAAGTAAGGGTCGTGGGGGTAGAAGAGTCCGGTGCGGTGGATGGTGTGCCAGTAGTCGACGATGGTGCTGATCTTCATGTTGTGCCAGATGCGGTCCTCGACGACAGCGCCAAAGGGGTTCTCGGGCGTGCGCGGGGGCAGGGGGAACTCGTCGTCGCGGTTCGCCATGCTCTCGGGCCCGACAAAGACGAGGTGCAGGCGCGCGCCCGGGAACAGGTGCGACAGCTGCAGCCAGACGTTGCGGGGCAGCGAGGACTCGGCGCGCGCCCCCAGGCAGAAGATGCGCACGGCGGGGGCCTCGCGGCGCAGGCCCTTGATGGTGCTGTCGCCGCCCGTCTTGGGCGGGTGGAGCGTGTAGCGCAGGGCTGTGCAAAAAAAAAGAGACGTCAGTCAGGGGCCGATTGGGTCAGGGAGTGGGCTATGACGGCTGCCATGATTTCTGGGCTAGCATACCGCTCAAGCTCTTGAGGCCCTCGGGGGTCAGGCGGCCGCCGGGGCGGACGGAATAGGGGCTGAGCTCGTGCAGGATGCTGGCGATAGTGAGCGGGTAGGTCAGCAGGCGGGTGGCTTGGCGCATGCTGCGGTCGTCGTTGATAGCGTGGAACCCCCTCGTGTACAGTAGGGTGTCCCAGTTGGTCATGTTGACGAGGGCCTCGTCCATCTGGGGCCCCGCGTACTCGAACTCGGGGAAGAAGCGGCCGGAGCGCAGGTCGTGGTCGTCCTCGTTGATCTGGCGCAGCAGGTCGCAGATCTCGAGGTGGGCCTCGTACTGGCCGGCCCAGTGCTCCTTGCTGCAGGCTACGGGGATGCCGCAGTCCGGGCACTCAAAGTCGACGTGGGCAGGGGCCAGCGTTGCGCTGTCGGAGGGCGGGCGCAGCTCGCCGTCCTGCATCCGCGCCATCCGGTGGTCCGGGTGCGGGCAGTAGGCGTGCTGCCGGATGTAGGCGGCGCGCTTGCGGATCTCGGCGATGGGGGAGCTGGTGAAGGAGTGGAAGAGGTCGTCGGCGCGGAGGATTCGCTTTTGCTGCGGGGGCTCCGAGGGTGCGGCGGCGGATGCTTGGGACGAGTAGGAGCTGGCCCGCAGGGGGACGTGGCTGCGGCAAGCCCCCAGGGGCGCCGTGCTGCTGCTGTGACTACATCTCGGTGCTGCTGTTGTTGCGGCGGGTGTTGCTCGTCTAGGGCTGTGGGCAGAGGCTGCGTATAGGCGTCTCGGGACTGTGCGCGAGGCCAATTGCCTCGTCATGTGCCGCGAGCATGGTCGGCACAGCGTCGCAAGAGCAGCGCGCACTGCGGGCTCCGCTGTCGACGCCATTTCTGAGTGTTTTGCAGGCCAGCTGGGGGGTGTTTTCCAGCAGCCGCGAGCTCGTCGTTGGGGGTGTGGTCTGGCAGCCGGACTCGTGATGCTGCTCGCCTGCAGAGAGCTCCTCGCAGCTCGATACAGCCCACCCGCAGGTTCCGCGCCCCACCTCCAAGGGCGTACAAAAGCGGGTCCGGCCAGCCATGCTTGATTTTTTTTCTGGCAAGCTCTCGAGGCTGCACCGCCCTGCCCAGACGCGTGCCAAAAGCTCGACATGATCGTGATGGCAGCCGCGGACTGATTTTTTTTCTCCCCACGACTCAACGGGCGCTGCTTTCCTGCCACGGGAAGCCTCACCAGCTGCAGCTGCATCTGCATCACCACGCCTGGGGCAATCGCCCGATTGCCGCGCACCGACACCGACTGACGAGACGCCGCGCAGGCTGACTGCGCACCCGTGGCCAAGGATGGCGACCACGTCCAACATGTTCATGTACTCTCTGACGATCCAGCCCCCGTCAAACATCAACCGCGCCATCCTCGGCCAGTTCTCGGGCACCAAGGAGCAGCAGATCGTCGCCGCCTCGGGCTCGCGCCTGACGCTGCTGCGCCCTGACCCGACCCAGGGCAAGATCGTGCCCATCGTCTCGCACGATGTCTTTGGCATCATCCGCGACCTCGCCTCCTTCCGGCTCGCGGGGAGCAACAAAGGTGTGCGCGCCCATCACGTCAACCCCCTCAATGTCGCCTGCCACTTAGTGACTTGAAGCCGGGTTGCTAGACCCATAGGCGACGCCCTCCCATGGTCGCGGGATACCGTTCCGGAGGCGCGCCCGAGGCTTGGGGCCTGGCTGTGCCGGCACGCGAGGCTCCCGTGCCCTCGTTTCGGCCCGCGTGGCAAGGATTGTGCTAATACGCCGCGCTGTCTGCCCGTATCTCACCAGACTACATCATCATCGCCAGCGACTCCGGCAGGATCACCATCATCGAGTACCTGCCGGCCAAGAACAGGTTCCACCGCATCCACCTCGAGACTTTTGGCAAGTCGGGCGTGCGCCGTGTCATCCCCGGCCAGTACCTCGCTGCGGACCCCAAGGGTCGTGCTTGCCTGATCGCCTCGGTCGAGCGCTGCAAGCTTGTCTATGTGCTCAACCGCAACTCGCAGGCCGAGCTGACCATCTCGTCTCCGCTCGAGGCCCACAAGAACGGCACCCTTACGCTGTCGCTTGTGGCCCTGGACGTCGGCTACTCGAACCCCGTCTTTGCCGCCCTCGAGGTGGACTACACGGACGCCGACCAGGATCCCAGGGGCGAGGCCGGCCAGAATGTTGAGACGGTGCTCAACTACTACGAGCTTGACCTGGGGCTCAACCACGTTGTCCGCAAGTGGTTCGACGTGGTCGACCCCACCGCCACCATGCTCTTCCAAGTCCCCGGAGGCAGCGACGGCCCTAGCGGAGTCCTGGTCTGCGGCGAGGAGAATGTCACGTACAGGCACTCCAACCAGGATGCATTCCGCGTCCCGATCCCACGCCGCAAGGGTGCTACCGAGGACCCCAACAGGAAGCGCAACATCGTCTCGGGTGTCATGCACAAGCTCAAGGGGAGTGCCGGTGCATTCTTCTTCCTGCTCCAGACCGAGGATGGTGACCTGTTCAAGCTCACTATCGACATGCTGGAAGACAAAGACGGCAACCCGACTGGTGAAGTGCAGAGGCTGAAGATCAAGTACTTTGACACAATCCCCGTATCGAGCAACCTGTGCATTCTCAAGAGCGGCTTCCTGTTTGTTGCCAGCGAATTTGGAAACCACCACTTCTACCAGTTCGAGAAGCTCGGCGACGACGATGAAGAGCTCGAGTTCAGTAGCGACGACTTTCCCTCGGACCCTGCAGAGCCTTACGAGCCTGTCTACTTCTACCCCAGACCCACGGAGAACCTGGCCTTGGTTGAGAGTGTCGAGTCCATGAATCCGCTCATGGACTTGAAGGTTGCAAACCTGACGGACGAGGATGCGCCGCAGATTTACACCGTCTCGGGCAACGGCGCGCGCAGCACCTTCCGAATGCTCAAGCACGGCCTCGAGGTGAACGAGATTGTGGCCTCGCAGCTACCAGGCACTCCTTCGGCCGTGTGGACGACCAAGCTGCGCCGCGACGACCAGTATGACTCGTACATTGTGCTCTCCTTTACAAACGGAACCCTTGTCTTGAGCATCGGTGAGACGGTTGAGGAGGTCAGCGATACAGGCTTTCTTTCGTCAGTGTCCACCCTGGCTGTCCAGCAGCTCGGCGATGACGGGCTGGTCCAGGTGCATCCTCGGGGAATCCGCCACATCCGCAGCGGTGTTGTGAATGAGTGGCCGACACCCCAGCACCGCTCCATCGTGGCGGCTGCCACCAACGAGAGGCAGGTGGCTGTCGCGCTCAGCAGCGGAGAGATTGTATACTTTGAGATGGACACGGACGGATCCCTCGCCGAGTACGACGAGAGAAAGGAGATGTCTGGCACCGTCACCAGCCTGAGTCTGGGAGAAGTCCCAGAGGGCCGGCTGAGGAGCTCGTTCATGGCTGTTGGCTGCGACGACTGCACCGTCAGAATTCTGAGCCTCGACCCCGAGTCCACACTCGAGAGCAAGTCGGTCCAGGCGCTGACGGCAGCCCCTTCAGCATTGGCTATTATGGCAATGGAGGATTCATCCTCGGGCGGCACAACCCTCTACCTGCATATCGGCCTCAACTCTGGAGTTTACCTACGCACCGTCCTCGACGAGGTGACGGGTGAGCTGACGGACACGCGACAGAAGTTCCTGGGGCCCAAGGCTGTGAGGCTTTTCCAGGTCTCGGTCCAAGGCAGGACGTGTGTGCTCGCCTTGAGCTCACGCTCGTGGCTCGGCTACTCTGATCCCATCAGCAAAGGTTTCACCATGACGCCTCTCAGCTACGAAGAGCTCGAATGGGGCTGGAACTTCCGCAGCGAGCAGTGCGAGGAAGGCATGGTGGGCGTCCAGGGACAGTTCCTAAGGTATGCGAAACCCTCCTGTTTCTTTGTCCTCCTATCCTCTCCCCTTTCCTCAGTTTCCAACCCCGTGCTGCTATGATGAGATTAGAGATATTGAAGCTACGGCTCATGAGTTTTTGATGTCGTATTCGCGTACGATACCAATTGTTCCTTCTGACGCACACGGGAAAATTTCTTCGTTTGAAAATGCTTGCGCTTTGGACTTTGGAAACTTCGTTGACTGACATTCTTGGTGCACCAGGATTTTCGCCATTGGCAAATTGGGTGACAACATCATCCAAAAGTCCATTCCTCTCGCATACACACCTAAACGCCTGATCAAGAACCCCACACACCCTATTTTCTATACGATAGAGTCCGAGAACAACACCCTCCCACCAGAGCTGAGAGAGCAGCTCTTGGCGGCGCCCACGGCTACCAATGGTGATGCCAGAGTCCTACCGCCCGAGGAGTTTGGATACCCTCGTGGCACTGGACGATGGGCCTCGTGTATCAGTGTCGTTGACCCTCTGGGCGATGGTGAGGAGCGCGAGCCCAGCGTTCTGCAGCGGATCCACCTGGAGAACAACGAAGCAGCCGTCAGTGTGGCTGTCGTCGCTTTCGCCTCCCAGGACAGCGAGAGCTTCCTGGTGGTGGGCACAGGCAAGGACATGGTGCTGAACCCACGGCGCTTTACCGAGGGCTACATACACGTATACCGATTCCTGGAGGATGGCAGGGAGCTTGAGTTTATCCACAAGACCAAGGTTGAAGAGCCCCCCATGGCGCTGCTGCCGTTCCAGGGCAAGCTTGTGGCGGGCATCGGCCGGATGCTGAGGATATACGATCTTGGTCTGCGACAGCTGCTCCGGAAAGCGCAGTCCGAGGTGGCACCACGACTGATCGTGTCGCTGCAGACCCAAGGAAACCGGATCGTGGTGGGAGATGTCCAGCACGGCCTGATTTACGTGGCGTACAAGTTCGAGGTCAACAAGCTGATTCCGTTTGTGGACGACTCGATCCAGCGGTGGACAACGTGCTCGACCATGGTGGACTATGAATCGACGGCGGGCGCCGACAAATTTGGCAACATCTGGATCCTGCGATGCCCGGAGAAGGCCAGCCAGGAGGCGGACCAGCCAGGCTCCGAGGTGCACCTCATCCACGCGAGGGACTACCTACACGGGACGTCGAACCGGCTGGCTTTGATGGCGCACGTGTACACGCAGGACATACCGACGAGCATCTGCAAGACCAACCTGGTGGTGGGCGGTCAGGAGGTGCTGCTGTGGGGCGGCATCCAAGGCACTATTGGCGTGCTGATACCGTTTTTGAGCCGCGAGGACGCCGACTTCTTCCAGACGCTCGAGGGTCACATGCGGACCGAGGACCCGCCGCTTGCGGGCAGGGACCACCTGATCTACCGGGGGTACTACGTGCCTGTCAAGGGTGTTATCGACGGAGACCTCTGCGAGCGCTTCACTGTGCTTCCCAACGACAAGAAGCAGATGATTGCCGGAGAGATGGATCGGTCTGTCAGGGAGATTGAGCGCAAGATTTCCGACATCCGAACTCGGTCTGCCTTTTAGAGCGGTGTGTGTGTGGTCCCTTGAAAGCGGGAAAAACAGACAGCCTGAGATATTTGTCGTTGGACAAGCTTTGTTTATTCTGGAAGCATCATGTTTCTTTGCAAATGGGGTCAGCAGGCGAACGGCGCATGGGATTGCTGTGTGGCTTTCTTGAGTTCTATATATAATGCAGCAGTGGACTCCGTCATGTTGTGGAACATGAGGAGGGGCGTTATGGCGGTTGGAATCAATCGGGGCTAGCCGAGAGGGAAATATGCCCGTAAATGAACAAAGTATGTAGAGCACATGCGCACTGCTCTCGTTGCTACGCTGCCTTTATGATTTGGGGCCCGAATGGTCTTTCTTGTGGCTCCTCCTGAGGAAGGGCGCCTGTGCAGCCCACGTCCAGCCGCCCTCGCCAGGGGTTCGAGCGCCGAAACCCAGACGGCCGGCCGCGCTGGACGAGGACGAGGACGAGGACGACTGAGAAGCTCCTGTTGCTGCTGCTGCTGCCGCCGCCGCTTCTGAAGAAGACGAGGGCAGCACGCTCTTCCTCTTGCTGGTGCCCTTTTGCAGCGGGTTTGCCCGCTCCCAGGCCTCGTCGGCAAAGTAGGCGTCGACGGCGGCGTCGACGTCGTAGCCGGCCTGCTCGAGGTAGAGCACGGCGACGTCGTAGTCGGCCTCGCGGCAGGCCACCATCCAGCGGCGGACGCGGTTCTTGCGGCGCTCCTCGTCCTCGCCCTCGACCGGTCGGGGGCTCAGGGACTCGAGCGGGGCGGCTGCGGCGGCGGCCGGCAACGGCGAGGCGGGGATGACGACTACACGCCTCCCCAGAAGCAGGTGGTCGCTCCCCAGCCGGTTGGCGCGGCGCAGGGCCGCGGCCGGGATGTTGTACCGCAGCGACAGCGACGTGACCGTGTCGCGGGCGTGGTCGAGGAAGTGCAGCACGTCCTCGCCCGGCGGGGTCGGGGGCGCCTCTGGCTGGTGGTGGTGGTTGTGGTGTTGTTGGCTGTGGTGTTGTTGATGGAGCGCGGCCTTTTCGTCGTCGCCGTCGTCCGCCGGCGGCTGCTCTTCCTTCTTCTCGGTGTACGGTGGCGGCGGGGTTAGCGGGCGCTGCTGCTGCTGCTGCTGCTGTGGAGGCGCGGCGGCGGCGGCGGCGGTCGTGTGCGTGGCGGCCGGTGTCGCTGAGCCGTACGAGGGCGGGCCTTTGAGGCCGGCCGACGGGATGCTGGGGTCGTGGCCGGCCGTCGAGACCTGGCAATAGGGGCAGTAGGTGGCGAAGCGGACGTTTTGCTGTTGGTTTCGCAGCAGAGGCTTTTGTGTTAAAACCAGCGGCCGAGCAAAAAAAAAAAAAAAAAAAAAAAAAAAAAAAAAAAAAAAAAAAAA
>PYSQ01000391.1:13214-31167 GCA_003049435.1 Nakataea oryzae
AAAAAAAAAAAAAAAAAAAAAAAAAAAAGAAAAACAGAAAATCAAACGACGGGACGAAGCGGCCGGCAGGCAATGTGGATTTTGAGAAAAGAGCCAATACATACGTCCAGACAGTTGCCGCATATTACGCGTGCGCAGCACTCCAGCCTCCTGTCGGGCACATCGTAGTCCTTCTCCAGCAGCTCCTTCTCGTCGCAGATCTCGGGGCCGTCGCTGCTGTCGCCGGCCGGGTCGGTGGCGATGCGGCCGTGTTGGAGGCGGCGGCGGCGGCGGCTGTCGGAGAGGACGGTCGCGCAGGTGCAACACGACTCCTCCATGGCTGTTGGGCTGACGGGTGGGTGTCCTTGGTGCTCGACAAGCAGGGCCCCAAGTAGGCTGGCTATGCGGGTGGTTTAGGTAGGTACCTGACTGACTGGCTATCCCCAGGCCTTTCTAGCTCAGGGAGAAAGCTGGGGCGGGGAAAACAAGGTACTGTAGTATGTAGTAAGCAATAGGTTGTGGTAGCACACAACCGTCTGCTGCCGCAGCTTGTTCTTTTCTTTTTTTTTATTGTTCTTATTATCCTTATCTACACAGCAGTCTCGTGGGCTAATGTAGGCGGTCGTCGCAGTAGCACCGACCGTCAGAGGGGGGCGATCTGCACGGCCATGCCTGACGTTATCGATGCACACGACCACGCGGGCAGCAGCAGCCCGCATCGGGGCGTCCGAGGAGCCGAGGCGGGGGATCGTGGGGGGCTGACATTCATGTCTCACACGCCATGTGCCATATCGCTGATCCCGGCCTGGTGATTGGCGATTGGTCCCCGAAACAAACCAGCAGGGACGACGGTGTATGGATGCCACAGCAAGCCCAATAGTAAATTTCAGTGGGTATAGCTTTGTCTGCCTGCTGAGTGGAATTCTGTCAAACAAAAAAACGGCACACGAACACGCGCCATCAGTCCTGGGTCCCTTCGATATCAAGCCATTTTAACCACCAACGCCAACGAGCTCCCTTATGCCACAGCCCGATAATGCAATCTACATGGACCAGTCAAACGTCATGATATTTGAAGGGTCCCAACCATCCTCGCCAGAGAAAAGTGTCGCCGCCCAGGAATCTAGATCTAGATCCGACATGGGAACGTGTGAATGCGGAAGTAGTTCCTCCTGTTGTGCCTGATTCTGTTGTTGTTGCAGGCTTGGCTGCATCTGTCGGCTTTGTTGGCTCTGGCCGTCATCATGACTGCCTTGACCTTGCGCAGAAGAAGAAGTCGAGGCGTCCGCAGCGTCAACCGACACGCCTATGCGGTCCGATAACGCCTGAGTCTTCTGGCCGTCCCCTTGGGCCTCGCTGAGCAGCGCAGTCCTGATAAACACCAAACGCTGGCGAAGTGTCTCGAAAATATCTGGTGGACCCCCGGCGTCGCCAAAATCTGCTGGCGAGGGGCCTGCAGTCGAGGGCGGACAGGAAAAGTAGACGGGAATGGTGAGGCGACGTTGCAGCACGGCACACTGCAGCTCGTCAACCATGCGGTTGGCGACGAACTCGAGGTCGAGCTCCTTGCGGGCAAAGGCGCGGTCCCAGCCGGGAGTCTGCAGCATCCAAAGCTTCAGCGACGCGAGCTTGGCCACAACAAAGTCGAACGAGGCCAGGCTGACACAGACGGGCTGGTCGCACGGGCGAGGTGCCACGTCGCGGTTGAACCGGAAGGCTATGTACCTCCGGCAGGCGTCGAGACAGGATCCCAAGAGTCCAAGCCGTTCCGAGTGTAGCGCCATTGCCGAGAAGGCAGGGTCCTGGGTCGACTGCGGAAGCTCGTTCAGGCTGATCTCGTAGAGCTGGATCCGTGCGACATGGACGTGGCTCATGAGGCTGTGGTTGCCCCTGAGCCTCTCGGGGATGCCCTGCTCCAAGGCGGCGATTTGCTGCTCGAAGGTCCTGACTATACCGTCCAGCGAGAGGCCACCCGGCGGCGGCGTGCTGCCGTGATAAAACGGCGCGAGCGCCAATGAAAGCGACTGGATGAGCTGCTGTGCCCTGACAAGATAGACCAGGGGCTCGTCCGTGGGGTGCTCCATCCTGGACTGGATAGCCTGGCAGTACGCCTCGAGGTTGGACGTGGCCATCAACGCATCGTGTTTCTTGTTTGCGGCGAATGTCCTGGACCAAGGCAGCCATGGTTAGGGGCGGTTCTGACTATTCCCGGAACAGGCCGGCATCCGACTCACAACGTCACAATGTAGTATGTGCCAGCATATGCCCGCAGCTCCTCTAGCCTGACCGACGTCAGCGGGCGGTTGGCTTGCGGCTCGCCCAGGCCGAGGGAAACGCAGAGGGAGCGGGCGAGGAACAGAAGGTTGGTGATCTGGAAGCTGGACAGGCCAAAGTTGAACCACGCCAGCAGGATCAGGATTCCCTGGAGCAGGTCCAGCGTCTTGGCCGACGCCATGAGGGTGGCGGTGGCGATCTCGGTGAGCATCTGATGGGCCATGGCCATCTGGCGGCGCCCGTCCATGTGACAGGCCACGATCATGATGGCCTTCCAGAGGAAGGGCCGCTGCCTGCACAGCTCGCCCGAGCCGAGGTGGGGCGACACGACGACAAAGGGGAACAGGTCCTTCATGTGGTCGTGGTACTCCTGCAGGAGGAGCGCTGCCTCGGCAGGGTCCAGCCACAGCGACTTCTCGGCCGGGGGCGCCGCCGTCGCGCCGGGAAGAACACTGGGGCGGTCAGTGTGCATCGAGTTGGAGTGACTGCGAGTAGTCGAGGGCGAGGCGACACCGGCCGGCTCGTCTGGCTCGACGGCCGAATCGACCGATATGTCCATGCCGGGCAGCAAGTGCAGCAGACCGACGCCGCCGAACTGGGCCCGCTTGGAGGCAGGCGGCGGGTGCTGCGGGTCCTCCAGGGTCTCTGGGGTGGACGCGGGCGGCGACAGCTGGTGCTGTTGCTGCTGGTGCTGGTGCTGTGCCTCAACCACGGGCTGCAGCTTTTTGGTGAGGTCGTGCAGGCGGCGCTCCAGCTCGGCCACCCGGTTGGGGCGCGCCTCCCTCCGCATGCGCGGCGGCGCCGGGGTCTGGGAGGAGCATGGCTTATTGAGGCGGTGGCAGCTGTACGGTATCGTGTCAGCTGGGCTTGCGCCAGGCCGCGGGCACCAACAGAGAGAGACACAAAACACGGCCTGCCTACCTACCGCTCGCAGATCGAAGGGATCGGGCCTGGGTGGCAGCGGGATTTCGCCTTGGCGCAAGTCGTACAGGCGCGAGGCCCTTTGTTCTTGGTCACGCCGGCGCCGGCAACAGAGGGAGCGGGCAATGCGTCGTCCATGTTGCGCTTCTGGTCTCAGGCCTCACTCAGTCAGGGGCCAGTTCTGGGTTGCAAGCGTCTGGTGCCGCAGCTGTGCAGAGAGCAGCAATTGCCATGGCGTTCTGGCAGGCAGCCAGGCGAGCAGGAGCAGGACTCGCAAAGAAGCAGTCTCGGGGGTGCAGACGTGTGCACGTACGTGTTTCGCGTTCCTCGTCGAGCCACCAGGTCCCTTGTCGTCATGTGTTGGGTGCAGGGCAAGAAAGCTAGCGTCGTCCAACGACGCGGCCAACTCCGACTCCGCCGGAGCTGGAGAATCGCTCCGTCTCCGTTCGAATCCTGCTGAGTCATCGCCCAAACAGGGAGCGTGCCTGGCCCTTTCCAGCTGCGCCGCGTTGTGCTGCTGCCCCTGCCACCTGCAGGATTCGGCAGGCGCATCTGTCGGTACCCCGCGGGCATGCTTTACGTCCACCAATTGAAAATGCAACATTGGCAGGCCCCTTCCCTTGTAGGCTGGTCACCTCTAGGCTGGAGGGCACCTGCAGTCAAGTACTGCATCTAGTCTATGTAGGCCTATGTAGGCATACTGTGCATTAGCCCTTGGCGCATTCGTCAGTACATCGAACCCCATTGCTGCGACAGCCGGGGCGCCCACCATGGAATCCCACATGATGAAGCCTCGTCGTCGCCACCCAGCACCGCACCACCCCCTGCTTCGACCATGGACAAAGCACTCGCCAACTACAGCCTGTACCTGGTCACAGACTCGACCCCCGCCATCCTCGGCGGCCGCGACATATGTGACGTCGTCGAGCAGGCCATCCGCGGCGGCGCCACCGTGGTGCAGTATCGCGACAAGACCAGCGACACGGCCGTGCTGATCGACGTGGCCACGCGCCTGCACCGCATCACCCGCGCCCACAAGGTCCCGCTGCTCATCAACGACCGCGTTGATGTGGCCCTGGCCGTGGGCTGCGAGGGCGTCCACCTGGGCCAGGACGACATGCCCCTCGAGACGGCCCGCCGACTGCTCGGCCCGAGCGCCATCATCGGCATCTCGGCCACCAGCTCGGCCGAGGCCATAAAGGCCGGCCTTGGCGGCGCCGACTACCTGGGCATCGGCACCGTCTTTGCCACCAACACTAAGACCAACACCAAGACCATCCTGGGCACCGCTGGCTTGCGCGCCGTCCTGGACGCCATGAGCGCCCAGGCGGGCAACGTTCCCACCGTCGCTATCGGCGGCATCAACGCCACCAACGCTCAGCGTGTCATGTTCCAGTCCGAGGTGCCGACGGTCAAGCGGCTCGACGGTGTTGCCGTTGTGAGCGCCATCGTGTCTGCCCCTGACCCCGAGGGCGCCGCTCGGGAACTTCGCAGGCTGGTCGACACGCCTCCCCCCTTCGCCGACAGGGAGGGCACTCCACGGCCAAAGGAGCCGTCCGAGCTTCTGGCTCTGGTCCCTGGCATCATCGAGGCCATGCACGAGACCACGCCGCTATCGCATAACATGACCAATCTTGTCGTGCAGAACTTCGCCGCCAACGTCGCCCTGGCCGTCGGCGCCTCCCCTATCATGGCCAATTACGGCGAGGAGGCCGTTGACCTCGCCAAGCTGGGCGGCGCGCTTGTTATCAACATGGGCACCGTCACCCCGGAGGGAATCGACAACTACCTCAAGGCACTCCGGGCCTACAACCTGGCCGGCCGCCCTGTGGTTTTTGACCCTGTGGGGTATGTGAGATAGCAGCCCTAATGTGAAAAGACGGAGGGGTTCATGACAGCTAACATGCGAGCTGAACAAAGCGCTGGCGCCACATCGGTCAGACGCGCCGCTGTCGAGGCCATCCTAGCCGGCGGCTACCTGGATGTGATAAAGGGTAACGAGGGCGAGATCGCAACAGTGCTCGACGTGGTGCTGCGCGGCCCTGAAGTGCAAAGTGCGGACAAGCAAGACCACCCGCAGCAGCGCGGCGTCGACAGCGGACCCTCGACGCGCGACGACGCCGCCCGGGCCCTCCTGGTCACGACGCTGGCCCGAGCCCGGCGCTGTGTGGTGGTGCTCACGGGCGCCACCGACTTCGTCTCGGACGGCGAGCGCACCATCTCGATGGCGCATGGCCACGTGCTGCTCGCCCGCGTCACGGGCACGGGCTGCGCGCTGGGCACCGTCATCAGCGCCGCCTGCTCTGTTGTGCATCCGGGTGGCGACAGGCTGGCGGCGGTGGCGGCGGCCCTGTTGCTGTTCAACCTGTCGGCCGAGATCGCGGCGGGCCGCTGCCAAGGGCGCGGCACTTTTGTGCCCGCTTTCCTCGACGTCCTGGCCGACTGCCGCGCGTCGACAACAGAGGGTGACACCAAGTGGATGGACCTCGCGCAGATCAAGAGGCATGATCCGACCGACGGCCGTGTGGTTGTCATGAACGAGCTGCCCATGGACGTGGATGTTGAAGAAGAGAGCGAGTAGCCAAGGGTGCGCTGTCGGGAGGGATGGCTATCCATGATATGCGCCACCAGACACAATCCAAGCGGAAGAGAGAAAAGCACCTAGAGTAGGTGCAGGTGGCCGTCGTTTGGAAACAACCGGATCCCCGTCGTGAGAATGCAAACACGAGAGAAGGCATGCGGGCTCGCTGTGCTTGCGGCGCAGTCCCCCAACGACGCTGTGCACAGCTGCCCACTGCTGCGTGCTCCTTCGCTTCCAGTCCTTTCTGTGACCAAGACCTTATAACCAACGTTCCTACATGCAGTAGACATCGAACATCAAAGATGCCGAGTTTGCGTAGCGGTCATGGGGATGGGTCAGGTCGACAACCGGGACCCTCCCTGTATTCCGCTACGTTGGCCGCTTAGGTTGGAGGTTCCAGCCCTGTTATACCGGATTTTCCGTTGCGAAGCAAACCAAGTGGTTTCGCAGCTGGCCACACCCGAGGTTGGAAAGTGAGCTTTTGCATTTTCGCACGCAGTCTTCATACGTTGCTTTTGATGGGTTCGTGATTCCGCCTCCACCGTCGCCGGGGGCTGAAGCCATCGCCGTAGTGGCGATTTGCACTACATACTCTACGACTTGCCGCGCACGCACTCGACATAATTAGATTGATTGAGGTTGCCCGTTCTCTCGTAACAACAATTGCATTCGTTGCACAGCTACCTAGGTAGGTACCTACCGTTTACATCTCCATATCGATCATGGGCTACAATCCTCAAGGGGCAATCAACAATATATTTCACAAAAAGCATAGGAACTTGATGTTTTCGGGGTGGGCTTGTTGGCTGACAATTCTTTTTGTCGCCGACAGCCACGGAAACAGGTATTTGAATTGTCTTGGACTCAGGAATCCAAAAAAGAGGACGCAGGTCTCTGTGGTTCTACACGCAGGAAAGCCAGGCCCGACGAAAGATATATAGCAGTACCAAGGTGACAGGGTTGACACGTGGTACACAGTTCGCACACACCAGAGCAGCACCCCATTAGGCGGCAGCGGCCGTCCTGCCGAGGGTGGCAGCCTCGCGCTCGAGCAGCGACTCGGTGAAGCGGCCGGCCGGCGGGTTGCCAGCGGCCAGGATTTCCTTTGCGGCCTGCTCGATGCCGAGCTGGGCGTCGGTCCAGAGCGGGGTGTTCTTGGAGTCCTCGGCCTCGCGCCTGGCGGCAGGCTCGCCGACGCCGATGAAGCCGCCCTCGGCAGCCCAGTCGGAGGTTCGCTTAATTCCGAGCTCGGTCCAGATGGTGTCGAGGGCCTCGACCAGGTCGGAGCGGAACTCGGCCACGTGGCCCGGCGTAGGGGTCACGCGCAGGCGCTCCTGACCAACGGGGACGGTGGGGTAGTTGATGGACTGCACGTAGATGCGGTGGTCTTGCAGGAGCATGTCCGAGGCCTGCTTGGCCAGCTCGGCGTTGCCGACCAGGATTCTGTTCATCTCGCTGTTAGCTTTTTGTGCTGATGGACAGAAGGAAGCAAGACTGGAAGGGAAACAAATACTTACGGGACAATATGCGACGGATTCGGGATGACGGGAATGTCGCGGGCTGCGAGGGCCTCCTTGACGGCGCGGGTGTGGAGCTGCTGCAGGCGGCGGTCGCCGTCGTACTCCATCTGGTACTCGATGGCGGCCTTGGCGCCGGCCATGGTGGCGGGGGGAAGCGAGGTGGTGAAGATGAAGCCGGGGGCCAGGGAGCGGACGACGTCGACGAGCTTTGCGGAACCGGCAATGTAGCCGCCGACGCAGCCGTAGGCCTTGCCGAGGGTGCCGGTGATGATGTCGACGCGGTCGAGGATGGTGCCGCGGGGCTCGCCGCGGCGGTGGGCCTCAAAGTCGAGGTGCTCGGCGACGCCGGCGCCGTGCGGGCCGTACATGCCGACGGCGTGGACCTCGTCCAGGAAGGTGATGGCGCCGTACTTGTCGGCCAGGTCGCAGATGGCCTCGATGGGGCCGATGGAGCCGCACATGCTGTAGACGGACTCGAAGGCGATGATCTTGGGGACGTGCAGGGGCAGGGAGGCCAGCTTGGCCTCGAGGTCGGCGACGTCGTTGTGCTTGAAGACGATCTTGCGGGTGCCCGAGTGGCGGATGCCCTGGATCATGGAGGCGTGGTTGAGGCTATCGGACAGGATGACGCAGTCGGGCATCTTGGAGCCGAGGGTGGCCAGTGTGGCGTCGTTTGCGACGTAGCACGAGCTGAAGACGAGGGCGGCCTCCTTGGCGTGCAGGCGGGCGAGGGTGGCCTCGAGCTCGACGGCGTGGCGGTTGTGGCCCGAGATATTGCGGGTGCCGCCGGCGCCGGCGCCGTACTCGTCAAGCGTCTCGTGCATCTTGTCGAGCACGCGGCGGTTGCGGCCCATGCCGAGGTAGTCATTGGCACACCAGACGGTCACGCGCTCGTCGCGGTCGGCCATGTGGGCGCGCGGGAACTCCTTGGCGAGGCGGTTGATGTTGTTGAAGTAGCGGTACGAGCGGTCCTTGTGCTTCTTCTGCAGCTCGGCCTCGTAGAAGTCCTCGTACGAGAACTTGGTGGCGGCGTGCGCGCCGGGGCCCGAGGGGCTGGCGGCGGCGGCAGGCGAGGCGGCAGCGCTGGAGGCGGCGGCGGGGCGGCCGGCGGCGGACAGCATGTTCTGGGGGAAGCCGTCGCGCGGGGTGACGACGGGCCCGTCGACGGCGCGGGCGTCCTTGCTGCGCGACGTGTGCAGCTTGGCCAGGCCGAGGGGCAGGACCGGGGCGCGGGCCCTGGCGGACTGGACGGCCATGGCCTTGCCCATGACGGGGCAGCGGCCGGCCAGCAGCTGCAGCTTGGACATGGTGCCGCCGCAGGGCGAGACGCGGGGGCGGTGGGCGGAAGCGGCGGCCGGCGACGCCGTCGACAGCGCGCGCAGGGTGGCCGGCGACGCCTTCTTGAGGAAGGGGCACAGGGCCTTGGACTGGCGGAGCACGGCGTCCATTGCTGCTTGCGGCAGGGCGCCTTGTTCGGGGGTGCGGGCGAGGTGGTGGTGGTGGTGGTGGTCTGCAGGGCGCCGGCGGTCAGTCAGTCAGCGGCGGCATCCAGAGGCGCAAGCGGCCAGCCGTGCAAATATTCGCAGGCGCATTGGCTCCGGCACACACGGCATCATGGCACGGCAGGCGAAAGGCGATGCGGGGGGCCACCAACCAGGAAAAGGACAGCGTTCCAGTGTGCTCGAGCACGCTTGGGGCGATCAGGCTGCGGGGGGAGAAGTCAACTGGCCCTCTGGGAATGCTTGGGCTGCTGCGAGGAAAAAAGGAAGAAAGAATTGGGGGTTCGGATGTCCAGGCGAAAAGCTCGAGGCGGCGGGCTGATGCTTGGCTCCTCTCTGGGTCTCTGCATTTTTTGTGCCTGCCTGGACACCGAGTCCGGCCGGCCCAGACGGAGTCATCCACCACAGTCCGTCCACAGTGTGCTGCGCTGCGCTCCCCACCAGCATGAGCCCAGAAGCAGCAGGTGCAGCTGCCCCAGGCCGCCGCCCCACCCCGCGCGCGAGGGCTGCACTGGGGGGGCGCTCGAGGCGGTCTGGTCAGGACCCCCGTCCGAATCGGGCCTCGGAACCACTATATTCGCCCGCGACGCACCTTAGCTCGACTCGTTTTTTTCTCCCAAAAAGCCCCGACGACGACGGGGTCTCGTCCTTCTTACCTTTGCCCCGCCCGTGATTGGCCCTCGCCAACAGCCTCTGCTGCACCCTACCTGCCGCGGCCTCGGCCTGGCTGCAAACTGCGTGCATCCCCGCCGCCGCCGTAGCAAAGTGTAAACGTTTCGATGCACGGTGGGGCTGACCAGCCGTCCCCGAGACTAACCAAGGGGTCGCCTACTTACCTACCTGCCACGTGCCTGCCCACAAAGCCTTCGCTTTTGGCCCGTAAATCCCGAGAAGGGCCGAGCGAATTCTGTTTGGGGGCTCGACTGTTTTTTTTTCTCTTTTCTTTCCTCTCCCCTCTCCAGGCCTCTGCCCTTCTACCACATTCCACACGTCCCCTGGTCTCCAGAGTCAAATCCCGGCAGGGGCGGCGGCCCATCTCGGGCTTGGTCGGGTGGTGCCTCTTCCTTTCCATAAACCCGTTGCTGCCTCCAAGTCCCAGTCCCAGACTCAGTCAGCGCTCGGCATTTGTGGAACACGGCTGGGGCCGAAAACATGCCCACCTGGGAGCCGCTTGGGGGGACCGAGTCTTTCGCCAGCTGACTCGGAGGATTGCATGTGCTTGCTAATTGGTGTTTTCCCCGGTGTCATTTGTGAAGAGACATTCAAGCTGCGCCTCGCCCGTAAACGTAATCCTCCTCATGGGTTTGCTAGCCTTCGATGGAAGCCCAAAAGCTGAAATATGGGGGGTCTCGAGGCTGAGGGACGAAGAGCGTCCAAGAATTGCTGGCGGTGCTGGTCAGCCGCGACATAACACTGCGTCTATACAGGCGCTTCACAGAGATGGCTCCGCCCACACTGCATCGTCCCCACTAGCCTGGGCCAGAGAGGAACACAGGATCGACAGCGTTGAGAGCAAGATTGAGGAGCTATATCAATAGCCATGATGATACAAAGGAGTGCTTTATAATTCATTGAATGGGAAGAATAAAGAAGATCGTCCCGGGTATTTGCTCATTTAACAACAAAAAAAAGGGAAAAGGTAGCAAGCCCCAAATCCCCCCGAAACTCCCCCAACCCATATTGAAGTGCTTGAGGAAAAGAAAAGAGGCTAAAAAAGGGGTAGGCAAGAAAGAAAAGAGAAAACTATGTTACACATAATCAAAACATCCGCAACGACTCCCAACCCTCTTCTAATCGTCCAGCACAACAGGCGTCTGTGGGTCATCGCCCGCCCGGTGGCGCGGCGGGGTCTCGAAGCCCTCACGGGCCCAGTCTGGCAGCCGTGGCTGCTTCACCCGGTCACGCTTCTTCCTAGCCTTCCTACGACGGATGACGTCCTCCATGACCTGCATGTCGTGTTCTTTCCTGGTAGGCTGTTGACCCCCAGAGCTGGGCGCCTCTTGCGGCAGTGATGTTGGTAACCTGTTGAGCTGTATAAAAGAAAAAAAATGGCATTATCAGTTGGAACTGTATGCCGACCCGCCGAAGACAGACCCAGGGGGTGATAAAAACTCATAGCGCACTTGGTAGGCCAGAGAAGCAGGCAGCTAGGCATCTTGAACTATTCCGATGCCAGCTTGTAGGAAGAAAGGCGAAATGCCAAAGGAACTGGCGGCTCGAACTGTCGAGGCCAGATCTGCAGAAACGAGAGGAATAAAGCTCATACACTAGGATCTTGTGTGCGGGGCGGTCGAGGAGTCGCCACCGGCGTCTTTGCAGCCGCTGCTGTCGGGGTTTGGTTGCTCTGACGCTCAAGGAATCCATCGACCGTTTCCTTAATTTCGGCCGTGTTCTTGGCGACAAGCTGGACCGGCTTCAGCTCGCCCGTTTCCATGACTGCTCCCCAAATGGCTTCTTTGGTGGTTAGGATCTCCACGATGTTGCGCATGATCGACTGCAGCGGGAGTCCCGTGAGTCCCTTTGCCTGCAGAGCAGCGCTAAAGTCGTCGGCGACTCTAGAAATGGTTCGTGGGTCCGAATTCATCTTCGTGGGGTCTATCCGGGACTTGAGCAAGGCGAGAAAGGCTTCTGCGGGGGTCTGTACTGGCGGCGGCTGCTTAGGCTTTTCCAGAGTCCGGAACGCAGTCCCTGCCCCGGCAACAGGCTCAACGGCTTCCTGAGGTACTCCGGGAGTGGTTGAGGGATCATGGATTTGGGCGGGAATGGCCTCGGCTGTATTTGACCCGCCGTTACTTTCATGGGAAGCCCCTTGGCCCGGGAGCGCACCTGTCATAGCCTGTGTGTGGAGGCTATTGACATCCCCTGCGCTCGGAGTAGAAGACGGGGGCGCTGGCGGCTGCGTTTGTGGCTGGGAGTGTTAGCGGATTTCTCTTTGCGAGTCGGTCGTGCCGAAGTTTGAGCTTGGTTTGTTTGCATGTTTGACTAGACGGACTCAGACCCGCCATCTGCTGACCGGTTGGGTGAAGGCTGTACCTTTGGTTGTTGTGTTTGCGATAGTTGTACCATATGCGCTGGCAAAGGCACAGAAGTGGCACTGCATGGTGCCTGTCCGTTTGCCACAGAAGCGCCCGCTCGTGGCGCATAGTGCTGGGGAATAAGGCCCGAGGAGTATGGTTGCGGTGTCCGCAGGCCGATTGGCGGTATTGCGGGAGGTGGCGGCGGCGGCAGTTGAGTCGCAGCATACGTCTGTGGCATCTTGGCGAAAGCCTCGGGGTCTGTGATGCGCAGCTGGTTCGCCTTCACCATGAACTCGGCCTCCTTGAGCTCCTCGGCAGAAAGCTGCGACTCTGGCTCCTCCTCTTCGAACAAGTCGCCAAGCATGACCTTACAGATGTTGGCGCCAGCTGGAGAGTTGAGGACAGCGTCGAGGATGACGTCGTGGCCCTTGGCAGGGCTCAGATCTGTCCGCTTCATCACCTCGGGCGGCTGCGTCCAAGACGAGTACTTGCTGGCGTGCGCATGTGGGTTCTTCTTGTCGACGACGCGCGATGCAAGCTGCGTCTTGAAGATGCTCTTTTGATGCATCTTCGGTTCGTAGGTGCCCCCAACAATGAGCCAGTAGACAAAGACAGGCTTCGTCTGGCCAATCCTGTACGCGCGTCCGATGGCCTGCTGCTCGTTTATAGGCGACCATTTGAAGTCCATGATGACGATACGGTTGGCCCCCTGAATGTTCAGACCGACGCCGCCGGCAGTGGTTGAGATCAGGTAGACCTCGTCGGCATTCTGGTTGAAGTCTGCCACCATGCCTTGGCGTTTTGCTATGCCAGTACTGCCATCAAGCCTCGAGAACGGCTTCTTAAGGGTCCTCATAAGGTTCTCGAGGAAATTGAGGGTTGGGATGCTGGAGCTGAAGAGCAGCACCTTGTCGCCATGGGCCTTTGCCTCCTGGAGTATCTGCAGTAGGACGACAATCTTGTAGGAAAGTCCATGGTCTGCAACGTTGCGCACGTTGACGGTTTTGATGAGCAGTCCAACGAGCTCGAGTGGCAGCATGGACTCTTTCCCAGCCTGGGCCTTGGAGCCCGTCGAACTTGTAGCCATTGCCGAGCTCTTCTCGTTGTGCTTGTCCTTGATTTCTCGCAGCCTTGTCAGGAAAATGTGCGGGTGGGCGAGGAGCATGCTAAGCTGGTTGACCTGATTGAAAAGGTGCACCAAGGATGGGAACTGCGACTGGACGTCCGCGCGCGAGAAATAAGACATGTAGAGTGAATACGCCTCCATCTGGAGCTTGGTCAGGGGCACGTAGATGATGAACTCCTTCTTGGATGGCAGCTGGTCCTTGAGCGCGTGCATGGTCATGCGGTGGATCTTGGGTGCCACCGTGTCCTTGAGGGCTTTAAGCAGCTTGAGCGATCTCCGCTTGTCCTGCGGCCTGCTGTCCTGCCAGAGGCCCTCTTGGATGGGGTTTGCGTAGACCGAAGCAAACTCACGGGGTGGCCCAAGATAGTTGGGCGCAACCCAACTGACCATGGCGTAGTAGTCGGTGACCGAGTTGGCGAGGGGGGATCCGGTCATTGCGATTCTAGTCTTGGTCTTGAAGCCGGAAGTATGGATGCTGAGCTTGGAGTTGGGGTTCTTCATGCGGTGTGCCTCGTCCCCAACAACGATGTTTGGCGCGTCTTTGAGCAGCTGGGCAATCTTGTCAGACGCTGCTTCCGCAAGTGTCCGGAACATGTCATAGCCCATGATCAGGACACCGCCGTCCTTGGCCCAATTTTCAACCATGTCGAGTTTTTCGTCCTCCTTGATATCGGAACTGATCCTGTAATAAGGTCCCAATATGCCTGGAGGGGCCCAGCGCAAGAGCTCGTCGCACCAGTTCTGGACGAGTCCAGGAGGGCACAGGACTAGTGTCTTGGAGTCGCGCAACTCCTCGGGAATCTGAGAGAACAGTGAGGGATCGTTTGACAGGGAGGCCTCAGCGATGGCGACGAGGAGGCAGATGACCTGCATGGTTTTGCCCAGACCCATGGTGTGCGCAAGCAGGCAGCCCTGTGAGGTGCCGCCGTTGTTGGTCACCTGGTTCCACATAAATCGCACACCCTGGATCTGGTGGTCTTTTATGTGGCTTGCAATCTGGCTCGTCACATAGATCAGGCCGTGGGACTCCTCTTTGGTCTCGTTGATGATGAGCCGCGACTTTTCGCCCGACACGACGTCGGAGGATGCCAGTTGTGCGCGGAGTGCACGTCTCCGCTCCTCCTGCTGCTCCAGCCGTCGCTTGTCGTTTTCCCGCAGGTCCCTTGCCTCTCTGTCGCGCTTCACCTGCTTCCGCTTCTTATACGGAGAGGGCTCCGCGTCCAAGTCCGAAGATTCATCGACCTGAACATCCTCGAGGACCTTTTC
The DNA here is from genome assembly GCA_003049435.1 of Nakataea oryzae. Taxonomy (NCBI): domain Eukaryota; kingdom Fungi; phylum Ascomycota; class Sordariomycetes; order Magnaporthales; family Magnaporthaceae; genus Nakataea; species Nakataea oryzae. The sequence continues at coordinate 27,398 of PYSQ01000391.1, forward strand.
TGGCTGAGGGAAAGTGTCTGAGATGCTGCGGAGGAAGTTGCAGAACTCGCCAAGACTTACTAAAGCCTTCCCCACCCTCTTCGCCGCGCCTTTTCCTAGCGGACGCTTGAGCGAGAGCTGTTCGGGCTTCCTTGCAGGGAAGCTGTATATATGGAAGAGCCGAGTGAATGCACAGGCTGGGTACAGTAACGAGAGGTCTTGCGAGCCATCGTCGTTCTGGCTGTTCAGTGGCGTGTTCCCCTGGAAAGAGGGAAAGACAAGCTCTTTCTCAATCCTGTCAAGAGTGAATGACCCGATCAGGGCAAACATCTCTGAGCGGGTGGTGGCGTCGAGGTTCCACAGCATGGTGATGACCAGGCGCTTGGAGTCGCCCAGTCTGAACCAATGATCGATCCCGAGAACAGCAATGGCTGCTGGATCGTTGAAGGTCGATTCTGGTAGCTCGATTGGTGGCACTGAGCCAGCGAGCGACGGAGACGCTGGAGGGTCGCGCGGCTTTTGCGGCGTGTCGCCTGTCAGATCGATAACACTGTGCTTGTCGGCTGGTACGGAAGCTTCGTGTTCATTGACAGGAGGGCTATCGAGGTTAGACAGGCGAGGTTTCTTCTCCTGGGCATCCTCGGCCGCACCGAGGCAGTCCATGGGGACGACCTCGTTCTCTGTCGCCACAGGGTCAGGATCCGCCATGATGGCATCATCATGATCGCCCACAAAGAAGTTGCTAATATCTTCAGGTTCCGACTCGCTTGTCAGCTCATCGACCTCGACACCGTCCTCGATCACTTTGGGCTTCGGGGCCTTTTGAGGTCGCGGCCTTGCCGGGGGTTTGGGTCGGTCAGGCTCAGTGAGACTGCTGAGTACAACAACCAGCCAGTGGCTATGCATCTTGGAATACACAGAAGGCTCCAGACTTTGTCGATGCTTGGGGAGATCTGCTTTTTGGAATGACCGGTCGTCGCTGATGGAATCGCAGATCTTGGCAAGACGTGCATCCAGGTCGCCAGCTTCTTTTTTTGCCAGTTGAATGAGTCGCGCTCGATTGCTACCTCTTCGTCGAGCGTCGTTCCAGATCTTGTAGGCTTTATTCTCGAGCTTGGGCAGCTTCGAATTACGCCACTCGTCCTCTAGCTCCGCGATCAGTTCCTCCAGAAGAGCAGAAATCTCGTCTTTGGTGAGCATCTCCTTCTCCTTGGTCCTCTCTTCGCGCTCGAGTCGCTCTGCCTCCATCTCCTCCCATGTCTCTGTGTCATAGCCGTCGTCCTCGGAGTCACTCTCCCCAAACGGCTCGAGTATGACGTCTGGAGTGACTTGTCTAGCACGGCGTCCTCTCTTGCCAGGAGCAGGGGCTCCTTCGAGGTTGGTACGAAGGTACCTCTTCATTGCTCGGGACATAGCAATTCTGTGGCCCACGGGGCGTTTGGTGCTGGTACCAGACATGAAAGAGAACTCAAGATCCTCTTCGCCAACAAAGCCGAAATCGGAATCATCTGGGTCGACGTCCGGCTCAAAGTCGTCTGCAAGTATGGGTGTGGTTCCATAGTAATGAGGCACGTAAACGAAGGGTTCGATGTCACCTTCCTCAAAATCATCGGCAGTGCTTTCTGCCTCTTGGATCTCGGTCCAGACGACTGGGGCGAAGCCAATTACTGTGTCGGCTTGATTGGGTATGGCGACAGGAGCAGCATGTATAGGGGTGGCAGAAACGTTCAGTGGCGCCAAGCGCCTCTTCTTGCGTGGAGCCTCGTCAGCTGCAGACGTTGCAGGTGCCACCAGCGAGGCTGGTCCGGCCGGCTCTGGTCTAGGCGGGGGGAAGACGTGGCCAGCATCTTCTACACTCGCCAAGAGCGCAGCTGCCTCCTCGGTGATTTCAGGGGTGCGTTCTCCCTTGACTTCGCGCCGATACGTTCTGCTGCGGGCTCGCAGCTGATCGGCTGCCATTCGTAAAAAGTGCTGCTGTGACCACGTGTTGATGCCCAGGTCCTTAAAGAATTGTGCTTCTGTGCCGGCATAACGGAGGAAGATTTCTCCATAAACCTCTTGCTGGATAAGTTTCTCCTTGAGCGCGTCAAGATCTGGACGCGGGCCTCTAGACGGCGGCTTCCAGGAGCGGTTCTCTGTGCAGAGTTCCTGGACCAGCTGGTCCGTGTCGAAGTCCCACGGGTCTGCCATGGCGACAAAGGCTACTTCAAGTCACACAGTTACTAGGGGAGAGTCAGTTTGATCGGGTCTGGGCCGATTGAAGAGTTGGAGTGAATGGGGAGGATGATTGCAAAGCCCCGTCGGTTAAGATGCTCCAGCTGAGACGAAAGTGAGAAGGAAGCTGCTCGCAGCACTACTGCGAGCATTTCAAGGCGGACCAGCAGCGACGCTCGAGCTGACCGGATAGAAGGTGGCGGGACAGAAAGGGAGGAGCAGGCAATGGAATGGCAGACCTTAGCCAGTCTGCCAGATGTATGTATGGTGAGAAAGGAAAACAGAAACGGGCACTGGAGGGGAAAATGATAAACAAGGAAGCTGGTTTGGAGTTAGATAAGTGGAGAAGGGTACGAGCTCCCAAAACGCAGGGTACCATCGTCTACCCTACCTCTCTCTAGAAATTCTGGAAGCCCCATGCCAGATGTTGGCTGAGGATCCGAAAACCACAACGGAAAGAGGCGGCGGATAGAAAAATCCAAGCACCCGGCGAGTAGAGGAAGTCAGAGGGTCGCAGGCTGGAGGTTGAGATATCTCACAGCCCGAAGGACACGAAAGAAGAGTGGACGAACCATTGATGCGAGGATGCTGGTTGGGTTACTGACTCTTGGCCGGGTCGTGCCACAGAAACCCAGAAACGGGTAGGTGCTTGCTCTTCCCAGGCACAAAACGCACAAACCTCAGGCGGCGGCGGAGGGCCAGCGAGCCGGTTGCAGCAGCTGGTGGTTGTGGTTGTGGCGGCGGCGGCGGCAGGTGGCGATGGGAATGCGCGGCGTTTGCCCCAGTCAGACCGCCATCTGGGAGTGCGGCGTCTCGGGAGGGCGACGACTATGGCATGCGGGTGGGGAAATCTAGAGGATGGTGTTGGGGTGACGCGACAGGGCGCGACATCGATTGACGATCAAAAACCGCTTGTCGGGTGTTCACGTGGTCGTGTGTTTTGCAGGGCCCAGACGCTGCGAGAACGGATCAGGCTGGCGCATGAAGGGCGCCTTGCCATGCCTTGTCCCGGTCCGTGCGCCAGCCTCATACAGGCCGAGTTTACGTTGGTTTCGGTTTGCTAAGACGGAATTACACTGCGCAAGACATCAGATTGCCCTGTTACGGCACTATTTGGGGCTGGGTGCGCTGTCAAGTATTGGATGGAGCCATGTGCATATATAAATACAAGCCTTGGTGGGGCTGAGGTGTATTTAAGGGCGGGGCACACTACCCACTGAGATTATTTACCGCGGGGTTCTTCCTGACGGGGCGGGCAGTTGCGCTTAAGACAGCGGGATTATTCTGCCTCTGACCAGGGCGCGCTGACGAATCACCAGGTAGAAGGTGCAATTATTAATGCTAGCACTCTCGGCTGCTGCCGCGCGGATTTCGTAGATCGCAGCTCGACTTGGCTGACAGGTAGGTGAATAACATACAAACAAGCCCGCCTGGCGGACGCAAGCAAGTCTTTGTGTTTGCCCAGACGGAAAGCCCGTCCGTCTTCTAGCAAAGTGTGGGCGGAGCTGGCCGCTCTGGTATTGGAGTCTCCGTGTCGCAACCTCATTCAACTTTATCAAGAGCCTTCCGTGTACCCC
>PYSQ01000392.1:6424-31118 GCA_003049435.1 Nakataea oryzae
GGGGGGGGGGGGGGAAAGGAGGTCGGGCAGGCCAGAGTAGGGCCCGGGCCGGCGGCAACATCGCCCGCACCACTGCGCTTATTTTATTTTATCTTGTTCTGTTTTGTTTCTACGTTACGTTGCGCCATACTTGCTGCTTCCTCGTTTCCGGCCCTGCAGCAACAGCTTCTCTCTACTTTCCGCCAACGCCCTTGGAACACACCGAGCCGGGCCGCGGAAGAGGAGAAATCTCCTGCATGGGAGATGACGGGAGGAGGGTCCGTCGATCGACAGCGTCATGTGTCCTCTGCTGCGTCCACCTGCCCAGCAGGATCCCATCTCGGAACTGCCTGAAGCCTCTTTATTCCCATGACAAAACCCTCGGGTTTCGCGGCATGCAACCATTTGTTTGCCTTTTGTCTGTGTGTGTGTTGCACTGGCGGCTGCCGGGGTGAGAATCCTTCGAGAAAGGGGCAGCAGAACACAGCCTCCGCGCGCAGCAGGGATCAAACATCTAGATCTAGCTGGAAAGAGAAGGCCGCCAGACAAAAGAAGACGCACACACACACACACACACACAACCAAGCACGACAAGAGTCAAGAGGGAAATAATGGAAAACATTGCTTCGCCCAAGAATGAAGAGTCCACAGCATGTTATGTGTCACCGTTTCATCCGTGGCCCGTATATCTCGGGCCTTGTGATCCCGCAGCGACATCCCTTTCCCCCCTCCCCCCACCTTGGCGAGCTCGAGCGGATGTGGAGCAGGCCAAGCGCGCTGGCAGCAGGGCGGGAAGGATCAGAGACGTGGCAGAGAGAGGGTGGGGAAGGGGGGAAGGGGGAAGGGGCCGCGGTTCGTCGTCGTCTAACCAGCGCAGACTGCTGCTGCCGTCCGCCCGTCGGAGATAGACTTGCCCCTTGCGGACGGCATCGGGCTCTCCTGGCGAGAAGCGGGGTGGAAAGAAAGGGGACCTGCCCCCCCCACCCCCCACCAGCTTTGGTCAACGATGTTTGGGATCGAGATGAACGTCGAAGGATCGTTTAAGGAGAGAGAGAAGGGAAAAGGCTACTTTGTGCCGGGGGGCTTGTGGCGTCGTGCCGGGCTCAAAGTGGGATGCCGGGCAAGGGAAATCCTTCTCGATCCATCAACCCCCCTCTCTTGACTGACAAGGATGGCGTATCAACAGGTCGTTCAGGGGAAGACCGAGGAAGAAAGCGGGGCCATCTATCAAAAAAAACCCTTACCTCGACTGGGAAAGCCGCCGCTTTCGTTTTTGGGACCGGCCCCGGGGCCTCAAAGGAAACAAACACGCGCCACCGGAGTGCCTGGGGTTGCGTCGGGGCCAGGCGCCTTTACCGCCCCCGAGCCAAATCTCCGCGGTGCTGCCGTTCAGGGATGGGTGTTGCGTTCTTGTGCCCGCAGTCGCGGCTGCGACGTTGCAATCTGCGTCTTCTTTTCTTCTTTCTTTTTTTCTTTTTTTGTTTCCTTGCCCCCTGAAACTGCCGCCGCGGCGGTTGCGGCTGCGGCGTGTGCTAGACTGGCTCAAACCCCCCTTACCCTGCTGGATAGCGTACCGAACACGACTCTGCAAAATGCCAGACACCCTTGCCAGGAGCAAGTCTGGGTTGGCCCCAGGGTGGATAGCGTCAATGGCGAATAGAGGAGCGAGAAATCCGGCTGCCTGGTGGTGCGTGTCTTTGCCTGACGTGCTGTGGCTTTTGATTTGGCACCAGTGTCGGGGAAATCCTGGCGATGATCCTGAGACCCGATGGACCTGAGCCCGCCTTCGTGCTTCCTTTGTCCAGCTTGTGGTTTTCACGTGTGCCGGCGCCGGTGCCCACCGCCACTAGTTGCGCCCCTCGGCGTCGTGCTATGCTCCTTCTGGCCTGGCCGCTCGCCACCCCAGCACTGGCGCTTTGCAGTTTGCGTGTTTCGAGGCAAATATCGCATTGACCCAACGAGGGAACATGGTGCTGATATGCTAAATCGCTAAAAATGGCCGCTCCAAGAATACCCCATTACTGTTCGCTTGTTCCTGCCTGTCCATATCTTTAATGTTTGGTGCGGGATATCTTTATCCTCCAATGTTCTGGTATAGGTTTTCCCTTTTGGCTGTCCCGTCCGTAGATCAAGTATGAAATTATTATGTGTTTACTAGTTTGTGCTGCGAGGAAAAGGGATGGGGTGGAGAAAGGAAGAAACCACCCCCAAGATGCCCACGACAAAAAATAACCCCTTACCGCTATGATATTTACTGGCGAAAAAAAAATGAAAGAAAGGCAAGCACTGTGCACTGTCTTGGAGTTGCCGCCCCCCTGTCCAAACAGCTCAAGCCGAATCAGGCGCAGGGAAGGAAGGAGGCGGGTCGGCGCTGGGATGAGATGTGGTGTCAAGGCCAACCATCGAAAGGAGCGCTTCGTTCTTGTTTGTGTGTTTTTTTTTGTTTGTTCGTAACTCATGCATATCGTCCTCCAGTTATGTAGGCCTCCTCGGAGCGAGTGGAGAGCGTTCTGCCGAGGCGCGCATAGTCGGGAGGCGTCATTGGCGATACGATGCTCGCTGTGCTGAAGCTTCCGGCGTGGGAGGCGCGGCTGGGCTGGCTTTGCGTGTTGAGGCTTTGCAGATGCGGCAGCTGGCGCGGCGCGGGCGGTGTGGCAACAGCCCAGCCAAGCGAAGCAGCCGAGAAGTCTTGGAAATGGGGCTGTGCCCGTGCCGACTCGGGGCTGACGAACCACTGGTCTTGCGGAGTCGCGGCGCCGCCGGCAGCGGGGTCGATGCCGCCGCCAGCCACGGGCGTGTTGGGCATGGTGCGCACTATGGCCGTGTGCTCCCTCGGGCCCTGGTTCCACCACTGGTTCTCGAAGCCGTTGTCGACCGTCATCATGGCGACCGAGAGCGCGCTGAGATCGCGGCCCTCGCCCGGGACGCCGCGGCTGGCCGGTGGGTCCCTGCGATGCACCGGCGGTGGTGTCTGCTGAGGCGACGTGACGTGGATGTTGGCCACGGGGGTGTAAGGAACATACGTGGCGTGGGCGGCCACGCTGCTGCCGGCGCCGGGGTTTTGGGCGGGGCGTCGGATACGGTGCTCGCCGGGATACGAGGAGCCCGCGGCGGCGTGCTCCGGGTCGGCCTCGGGCTCGTAGCCTGCGGGCCACGACAGGGCGTCCCACGGCATGCCCTCCTCGCCGAGGCGGTAAGAGGTGGGGGGCTCGGGCAGCCGCTTCCACAGACTCTCACTGCCAGCCGAGACGGTCCTCGCTTGGGGCTGCACGCCCTGCGCGCCCATGGGCAAGGCGAGGGCGACCTGGACGGGCGGCGGCGTGCCCGAGCCCGTATCGGCGGCGAGGCGCTGCGCTAGCTGAGCGTGGTACGGTCCCTGGAAATGGGCTTGGGCAGTCACGTCCCAGGGGCTGTCGTTGATGGGAGGCGGGGCCGAACGGCCGCGGCTGTGCACTGACGAGGACCTATCCTCGCGAGACCGTCTCTCATCGCTGCCGTCGTCGTCGTTTTGCCGGGCGTTGTCGTTGCGCTGTATTGGTATTGAGCGTTGCTGGTGCTGCTGTTGGTGCTGCTGCCGATTTTCCTGCTGACTCCGGTATACGGCCTGCAGCTCGTTGCCGTCGGGGCCGGGCTCCAGGTAGTTTGTGTTGGGCGGGGGCACGTGGCGGGGGAAGTAAGCGCCCCTCTCCCTGAGGCCCTTTGAGCGATAGGTGCGTTCGTGGTGGTTGGGCGGGCGGCCATGGCTCCACGACATGCCAAACTCGACGTGGACGTAGATCTGGGGGCGGTGGAAGTTTGTTGCGCGCCTGGCGGCGGGCTTTCGCGATGCGTCGTCGTCCATGGTGGTGCTGGCGATGGGGTCCGACTTCCAAAACGTCGCCATGGCCTGGAGTTGGGCGGTGGAGGAGGGTCGGGTAGGTTATGTACTACTGTAGGCCGTCAAAACCAGCGGGCCCTGGCGCCGGGCAGCAGCTGAGCTCAGCCCCTGTGTGGGTGTGGTGTGGCACCGTTTGACCCGGTGTCTGTGTCTGGTGGGTGGCACACGGGCTTCAAGGCCACCACCATTCCCTGCGCTAGCGCGTGCCGCTTCTTTGCTTTGCCTGGGCCTCAGCCGCTTCCTCTCCTTCTTTTCCTCTTTTTCTTTCTTTTGCGGTTCTGGGCAGAAGGAGGGGAATTGCCGGGAATGGAGGGTGAGCATCCAGCCGTTGGCAGCGGCGCCCTCGGGCTAAAGTATCACCTTGTAAAGACGCTCCTCAGACTGGCGTCTCCCAGGAAGGATCGCCAGCGAGCAAGGGTGCCTGGCCGAGCTGTGGCTCGCCGTGGCAGCCAAGGATCATGGCTTGGCTGCAGCATCCGTCGGCGATACCAGGCGGGGGGGAGCGAGCTGGAGCCGGTTCCCGGCTGCCTGGTCCGCCAGCGCTGGAGAGGGGGAGAGAGGGAGGGAGAGAAAGATGCAGAGGCGTGCCAAGCACCAGGTGCTCGAGCGAGAGTGTGCCCGGGCGTCGCTACCCCGGAAAAAAAAAAAAAAAAAAAAGAAAATGACGCTTGGGGGGGAAGTTGAGGCTGCAGCCATCGAATGACGACCCCCACTCGCCTGCAGTGTCCCGGCTGGCGGGGAGGGATGTTTGTTCTGGGAATAGAAGCTGGCTCCTGCCCGTATGCGGCGCTTCGGTGAGCGCCGGCTGTCAAGGCTTGGGACAAAGATGAAACGGCAAGCAGCAGCCCACTGCTCGGTCCCGAGCTCAGCAGGCGCTGCTGTGTTGGCGTTTGTGTGTGTGGGGAGGCGTGTGGATCTGGCAGCAATGGGCCCAGTCGTGGTTTGCTCGTGCTCGTGCTTGCCAGCGGCGAGTTGCAGAAGGCAGGCACGTACCAGATAGGTGGGTAGACAAGCAGGCAGGTACCTGGGCAGGTACATACCTGCCCCCCGACAGCTGGCTGCTGGTGCCGAATTTGCTGTATGTGCAGCGCGCACTCGCTCACTCACATGACTTGAGGCAGCTTCCATCCGAAAACCCGCTGTTCGCGCCTGCAAGATCTCCCCGCAATGCTACTCAGACCCGAGTGGATCCTTCCCTTAGGCGATCCAGCGCCGCGGGCACTCTCGCTCGCGCCCCATTGGCCCCGGCTCAGCTGGCGCCCTACCCAGCCCCGACCGACAGGCCCTGAGCCACACCACGGCTCCTGTCATCATAGGCTCATTTCCTGGCCTTTTGCCCACGCGCTGCCTCGCCAGCCACGACCTCGGGCCTTGCTGCGCAAATGTCAACAAGAGTGCGCCCCACACCGAGTGAGGCTTGACCAGGTAGCCACATTTTTCTGGGGCCCGATCCGATCCATCGTCCCTCCCATCAGACTAAGACGAGAACATCCGACATGTTCCTCCCCTTTGACCCAGACGCACGCCTTAGCGCCGCTTACCCGCCGTCCTCCCACTCATCACGGGGGAAGCCTCACGAAATGCGGACATGGCGATTACGTGAGTAAGCAGCCACCCGTAATGTAATGCTTAATTTCACCACGGGGCTCCGGCCTGCATGCGCACCCGCAACCCACGGGAAAAGGCACAAACTCTCCGTCTATCTTTGGCACACACGCACATACACAACAGAAAGACCGAGCGAGCCCTTGCAGCAAACGGCACAGCAGAATCCATCCTGTCTTCTCGACGCTCCCCCCGTCGCGACGGATCCCAGGCTGGCGGCGCTTGTGGAATCAACTACCGATCACCACAAGGCTAAACCGCTCGCTGTCAGAGGCGGCCGTGGGGCTTCATCCCCCTCACCGACGGATACAAGGATATCGGGCTCCATTTATGAATCCTTCGGGTATCCACTCAGGCAGCCTAAGATACGGGAGCGGTGAAGTTAGCATGGCGGAGGATCCAACGATCAAGCCGAGGAGAAAAGGAGTAAGAGTCTTGGGCATGGGACCTTTCTGTGCCGGTTATGGAACTGTGCCTCTTGGCGTAGCGTTGAGAAATCGCATGGGCGTTCCATCGTGTTGATGGATCGGCTCAACCCCACAGTGTTCCCGACGTCGCAGCCAGCCGAGTGTACAGTGCGAATGTTGCCAAAAATATCCAGGCAAAAGAAAAGAAAGAAAGAAAAACTCTCGCCTGGGTCCAAAAGAACGAAAAAAAAGGCGTCAAACCACACCACGTGCGTGTCTCAAGGCTGTCCCCAACTTGAACAAAAAAAAAAAAAAACACCCCACTACAACCAACACCCAGCCCGCCCACAATGAGCAGCGGCAGCACCGCGAACCCGGTCTCGCCCGAGTTCGAGGCCCTGTACCTGCAGCGGGTCACGCGGGAGCTGGCCGAGGACCTCGACCGGGTCCGCGGCGCCGACGACTTCAGGAACGACGCCGTCCCCATGCTGGTCCACGCCCTCAAGCAGGGCGCCGCCATGTTCTCCCCCGCCGACCAGGCGCGCGTCGTGGCCGGCGCCGCCCAGGTGAAGCCGCCTGCCGAGTCGTCGCCGTCCAAGTGAGGGGTTCAAAAAGAAAAGGGGGAAGGGGATGAGGGAGGGAGGGAGGGGAGACCAAGCGCCCATCGCGCGCGCTGTAATGGGGCGGTCAGGAGCATGGCCACTGTCTGTCGTCGTCGCCCATCGGATGCATGCCGGCCAAGGGCAAAAAGGCAAAAGAAAATCCCATCACCTCGATATCTCCACATGCCTTTCAAGTCAAGACCATGTACTAGAAACCTTGGAAGGGAGTCGGCTCGCCTAGCTCACTGTTGGGGCGCTTAATGAATCTGACGGGTCTTGCCGGAGGCGAAATCTGTGTACGACCAAGACTGGGCACAAGCGGCCTCGAGCCACAAATATTGGAGGATTCTGCTCGAGCTTCATCTGAAGTACCGAGCATGTGTGTGTGCATGTGGTGTGTTTCCGGTGCCAGCACTCTCGACCAGGCGTCACAAGCACTTAAATCCCATTGGGACGCACATCATGGATGACGATCAATCTATTATTGGAGCAGCAAAAGGAATAGCTTTTTGTGTGCCCTCTCAGTCGATCCTCAGTCACTGCAAAAGTCCTCCCAACCATCGAACCCAGTATCGCGAATGTGAGACAGACAAAGCTAAAACGATGATGTTGATCATATACTGGTCGTATTCGGGGGTTCCTTTCAAGGCAAGACCGGGACTAAGAAGGGAAATAAGAAGAAACAGAGCAACAGCAAAAGAGAACAGAGAAAAGAAGCCCAAACCCAATGCTTTGCTTGCGTGTACCAAATGCATGCCGTGTTTTACCCCCCAAGCATAAACACAAAAAAGTAAAACAAGAAAATATAAAGGTGATTCTTCGACAACGCGCCACCTTATCCATCCACCAATCTGCGCTCGTTCCAACTGTCCGGCTCAAAACAAGCGTCGGTGCAATATCCTGCCTCGACATGTAGCCCAACCAAGCCAAGGTATTAATCCTGCCAGAATAGGGAAATGTGATATCAACAAATGCGACCAGCACTGCGCGACGCAGGCGGTCGTCATTATTCGCCCCGGTTATTAAGGATGTGGTGATTAATGTGGTCTTCATTGTATTTGCAACGAATCGACCACGTTGCCGGTGTCGTGAGCCAGGACTCCCCGACAGAAACGGGTATGATGCAAAGACGAAGGAGATGCAATGGCCGAGAACGGGTATCAAGCCAACCCTAGTATGCATGGTAAGGCCCCAGTAATAAAAAGAAAAGTTGACAGTAACGTCCGAAAGACAGGGGCTAACAAGCCAAAGCGATGTCGCCCCCTGGAAACGCAAGGAGAGGACTCGGTGGTGAGGTCTGTATTTATGTGCCCCACGACTGGGATCCAAAGGCCGCTGGGTGTTGATAGTTGCACGTGTGGCGGGAGGTGCTGATTTCGATTCGTATGCGTGTGGTGTGGGTGGTATGTGCTGGTCTGGCGGACAATCAGACCAAGGGGTCGACGGGTCGGTGTCTTGGATATCATCCGCGACGGTACAGGATGGAGAAACCATCCACCCACGACTCCGGGCCGCTGCTGCCTGCAACACCGCAGATGTGGAAGCCCTTGGGGGGTACCAGATGTGATCTGTAAAGATTCGGCGTCAGCAACTCGGTGGCATCGATGAGAGAACGCGGGGTGTTACTTACAGACTAACTCCTGTGGTAGTTGCCGCGCCGAACCACGGAGATCTCCTGTTCTGATCCGTCAAGATCTGGATGGCGTTTATGCATTGGCCCGACTTGACCTTGAAGCCTGCCAGCTGTTCGCCACGGACGATTTGCAAGTCGAAAGTGTCGCCTCCGGGCTTGCCGCCCTTGTTTCCAAACAGCTCTCGGGAATCGTCTTCGTAGACAAACTCAATTCCGTTCAGGTACTGGCCGTGATACACAACAAAGCGACGCATAACCCTACCCTTGTTCTCGGCCGTCTGCTTCTGTGCCGAGGCAAAGACAACCTGGCCGTCAACCGAATCCTCAAGGTTTGAGAGCCCCAGCTTTGTGCTCCGCCAAATCGTTCGCCCGTCCACCTTGAAGCTCGAGTCGACAGACGCCAGCCTGCCGAAGTCGGCAGTCTCAAAGGCGCCGCCGCCGTAAGATCTGGCAATGAGCCGGAATGGCGCGCTGCGCTTTCCGGGCGGGAGTCTGTACCGGAGCTCCTTCTCGCGCAGCATGGTGGAGCGCACGTCGCGGTCGTACGTAACGGTCTCGCAACACTCGTCCTCGCCTTGGGGGTACAGCTCAACATGCGAAATTCCCGCCTGCGACGTGATCATGATGGAGTCCGGGTCTGTGGGCCAGGCCACGACGCCCGGATCAGACGCCAGGTTGTCGATCGAGACCTGGAAGCAAGGGTGCACCCGCAGGGCCAGGTAGTCAAGCCACGTCCACTGGCACTCCTCCTTGTCCGCCACCGGTCCGCCCTTCTCCTTGGTCCTGGTGCAGAAGGCCTCGCGGCTCACGAAGCTGCGGTGGAGACGCATATAGTCTCGAGCCATGACGCCAGATGAGCGGTTCGGCAGGCCGAACAGGTGGCCAACCTCGTGCAGATGTGCGCCGATGCCAATGTTGCAAGCCTCCCAGGTGCTTCCGGCCTCGCGGCAGTCGTTGGCCACAAGCTTCGAGTCTGTCGGGTTGCAGTCGGTAAAGCACGTCTCGACCTCCTCGAGGCATGTCGGGTAGCTCCACAGGCTGTGCGAGCCGAACAGCGCCACGTTGGTCTGGCCGTCACCGCCCCCCAGCGCCGCATGGCCTGTTATCAGCTGGCTGGCCGTGTCCCAATGCGAGTCGAGCATCAGTGCCGCCACATATGTCTTCTGGCCCGGCTGCGTCTTGAAGTAGCCCCTGATGGCGTCCATGGCAATCCCGAAAAGCCCATCCCTGCTGCTTGCTTTCTCGTTCTGCTGGGCGACGTCGGCGTCCCGGATTTCGGCCACCGTCTTGTCCATCTCGATGACGTGCACGCGGGCCTCGGAACGCATGGTGCCGTTTTCCCGATCCCGGGCGTTGGATGTCCCATAGGTCCACTCCTCCTCGAACCGAAACGACCTGTGCTCGATGGCGCCGCTACCCATGCGTGGCAACTCGGACCGCATCTTCTCCTCGCGGGCGTGGCGAGCCATCTGTTCACCGGTGAATGCCTGCCACAGGTAGGCCGCCATCCTGAACTTGCGGATGGCCGTGTCGATTCCGTTCCCCTCGCGCTCGATCCTGCTGGGGATGGAGTCGAAGGTCCTTGGCGAGTCCTTGGCAACCAGGATGGCCAGCTGGAGGGGTGGGGAGTTGGTCGTCGGGACGTAGTTAACAGTAATCCAGGAGGAGTTTTGCTCCCCGCGGGTGAGCTTGGGGGGCCCGGTGTAGTCGATCCGGAGCCGGTTGGTGCCCGGAATCAGGGGCACCAGAGCCTTGAAGTTGGAGGAGCAAACCGGGAAGTCAATAGAAGGCATCTGGTTGTTCTGGTAGTGAATCGTCACCGTGCCATCGACCAGCTTTCCAGGCTCGCCGACCTCTCCCCTTAATGCCAAGACTTTCTGGTGGACCTATAGACGAGCTGGTTAGTGGCCGTGAAAGGCTCGGCGGGGCCCACCCGGACTCAGACCGGGTGTGTAGCGCAGGAAACCACATACAAAGACCCTGTCATCGACGTTGGTAAGTCGAGGAGCAAACTTGCCGCGCGGAGGGCGCTGGGCCACTGGCGAGACGCCTCCAGCACCAAACATGCTGTAGCGGTTCAGGTTGGTGGCAGAGCCGTGGCCGCTCAGGGCTGGGCGGGCGGCGATGGGGTAGGGGCCATCGTCGTCACGGCCGGCGAACTTGAGGTTCAGGGCCGGGTCTGACTGGGTTGATATCGACGGCGGGGTGATGGAGCCGCTGGTCGGGGCCGTGCCGTTGCTGGCGGCGTCGGCTTCGCTCGAGGACTCTGACGACTCCGGGGCTCGGAAGCTCTGCCTGGAGGCGCGGCGGAGGCTCTTCAGGGCGTTGAAGAGAGGCGCCATGGCGGGCTTGCCCTTGTCCTTGGTCTGCCGGGAGTCGGGCGACTTTTCAAATGCTGCGGGTGTCAAGACGAGGCCGTGGCCGGCCAATTGGCCCGAATTAGCCTCCGGGGGCGTGGAAGCGCGAAAAAGCTTGGAGGGCATCGTTGCGGCTGTTGGCGGCGCAAGGAACGGCAAGTCAACAAACAGCCGCCAACCCGGATGCGTGCACGTGGATGGGGGCCAAACACCCGGGCGTATGCAGGTGGGTTTGCGTGCTGGAGTCGGAAAAGTAGAACAAGAACAGAAGAGGAACACGGGGTGGGTGGGAAGAGGCAAGCCAAGCCCACTTATGGGATGATTGCGGTCTGTTCGCAGCGAGGGAGCACAATACGACCAGCAGCCCACAGCAACAGCAACAGCAATAGCAACAGGCGAGTACGACGGCAGACGGCGCGAGGAAACAAAGACACGACGGTCGGCTGTGCGCAGCGAGGGATACAAGGGGCAGAGAACAGAGACAAACGAGAGGGAGCAAGAGGGAGGAGGAAGAGCGAGCGACAAAGAGAGGGATCCGAGAGCAGAAAAAGAGAATGACGGCGGTACAGTACGAATGGCAGTGGCGGCCGACGGATGGGGCTTGCTGGGCCTTGGTTGCTCGCCTGCTTTGCCTGCAGAAACAATGGAAACCGGGATGCAGCGTTACGTACCTGTCAGGTCGTTGCGAATCTCGCAGTCGCAGCGTGCCGGCACAACCTTGACAGGGCCTGCAGGCCGCTAAGGCACTTGACTGCAGGCGCGGGCGACGAGCGGCGGATCAAATCGGGAAACGGGTCGGGGGTGTGGGATTGCGCGGTGGATATCAATGATCGCAAATCAACGCGAGGTACCCACCACTGACTACTGGTGCGTGCTGTGCTGTGCAGTGCAATGCTGTGCTGGCCCGGCTAACGCATCTATGTGGCAGGCCCAAATGGCAGAAATTGGGCGTGTCTGAGCGCCCGCAAGCACACCGGACGGCTCGGCTGGGAGGGAGGCGGGCGGTCGTGTATTCGGTCGTGTAGTCGGTCGTGCCTCGCAGGCAGGCTGGCGACGGGACAGCTCGCTCGCCGGCAAAGATACGTGGTGTGTCGAGCAGCTAGCTCCAGCTCCCCTGTCGCGCAGAATTCTTGGTTTAGCATGACTTGCTGGCCTGCAGCACCGTGGGTCGGGAAGGAAGGGGCAATGGAAAACAAAGGCCACCAACCCAGGCACACAAGGCGGGCCGGGATCAGGCGCTAGGGCTAAGCGGCAATCAATCAGCACCAACTGGATCCCTTGGCGCTCCGCGGTGGAGGCTGGCACACTGCAACCTTGGGATATCGATGACGTCGACTGTTTCAAGTCGGACCGTGGTCGAGATTGCCGTGAGATCCAGACGAGCAGACACGGCCGGATCCCGCGATGGATATGGCAGCAGGTCCGCGAGGGGTAACAGAGCAACAAAAAAAGGGCCACAGACAGCTCGAGGGCGAGCAAGAAAATGGCGAGAACTGGGGCAGCCGGGTGATGTTGCACGCAGCGAAGCAAGAGTTTGCGGAACAATCTGCCCGACTGGCAGCTTGCAGCAGATCGGCGCTGTATATCAACTCCCCAAAAAAGGCCAAGCAAGAGAGAGAGAATGAGAGGGTGAACAGCCACCCCCAAACCTCGGTCCGCTTGCGGGATTAAGGTCGGGCGGGCTGCCTATCCGGGCACCTAAGAGCTGGCTGGTACCTGTCGAGCAGATGCAGGATGCGTGTCGATCAGAGACGGTGTCCGGAGCTTGCCATGCAAGTGTGCCCACCTTTTTCTTTTGTGTCTGTATCTTGTGGCTGCTCCTCGGAAAGCCAAGAGAAGCAAGTCGGGGCGGGGGTGAGCTTGGAGCTGGTGTCTGGAGATGACGACCCAAGCGTGGTGGGTGGGTCCCCTCTCATAGGCTCGACGAGGTTCGGCGGGTGGTGTCGAATCAGCTAGCAAGCTTGGCAATCCCCGATGGATGCGTCCTTGGTCGGGTCGCTTGTGCCAACGGCCGGCAGTGATAGAGCAGGGGGGTGGCAGATTCGACGCGACGGGAGGCCAAGTTGAAGGGCGGCAAGAGAGATACGGGAGGCTAGGTCCAATCCGTGGGTCGGCGGCGTTCCGGGGCCCACGAGGCAGGAGGATCACCCTGCTCTTATCAGGGCGACCAGGGGGTGGGGCCTGAGCTGGCGACGGGCGCCCGGTATCGAGCGGCGGTCGTCCGTGGCGGTGGTAGACTGGGCTGCCCGCCCTATCAGCTAGCCCGGGTATCCGTGACAGGCAGAGCCCTGAAAACAGATGCCAGTCTGCCCGCTGCTACTTTGAGGTCGCCGTAGTGTATGCGCGCCCCTTAGTCGCTGTGATGCAGCAGTCGAAACACGGCAAGCAAAGGCGACTGACTAGAGCGGCAGAGGCAAACACCAGATACGTTAGGCCGGCAGGCGCTGCAGTAGGATGCAGAACCACGAAGCAAAGCCGCGGACCGAAGCTCCCGGGAAAGCCGCACCGGTCATTGATCTCTCACCAACCTTGTGCTCTGCCTTTGGCCTTGCTGCTGGTGTGGCTGCAGGAGGGTGAGTCGGGGGTTACGCGGACGGACTCGTCAGAGGCAACCACAATCCGACTCGGGCGGCGATTCCAGGACGAAGCAGACGGCTCGGGAGGCGGGGATGGAGGGCAGACGCGTGCGTGCAAGGTGGGCTGTGCAAAAAGTCTCTGATGCGACCAACAGACATCAAGAGCGAGCCTGCTGGTGCAGGACGCCGCCACTGCTGCCCGCCACTCGGCCGGACTCGAGGTGGTTTTATCTGTTTTCCCCTGTCGGGACCTGGTTGCTACCAGCTGCGGGCGCTGTGCTGCCCGCCCCTGTCTTGTTTCTGCGATACGGGGAAACAGGCAATCGACGGGCTGGCCGTCTAGCCGAAGAGCAAAAAATAAATCAGAAAAAAGTGGCACCCCATGAAGCCTCGACGGGAAGGGAGGGTTACGTGCGGCGCCGTGGGCGACATTGGGAAGGATGATGCATGCAACCTGATTTTTAATTTACGAGCGCACGACGGGAGGGGAGGCTCTGGGTTGGCTGCCCAATAGGGGCATACACGAATAAGCCGACACAGGGTCTGGAAGTCCAGTCTTTGCGCTCAGTGGCCCGCACCGCGCCGAGCAAGCAAGTGCGGGCAAGATTGGACGCTCGCTGGGCCGCATTGGACGCATCGAATGGGATCTCGACTTGGCGTCGCCCGCAGTCGTCGCAAAAAAACCTGCAGGCGCGCGCTCGAAGCCAAACTTCAGCACAGGCGCATCATGAATCACGGCCTCGTCTCAACTAGATTCGACATGCAGACCCCGCCCGTCACCTCGCGGGCAGGCTGACATCACCGCCAAGGGCAGCGCCTCAGCCACCTTCTGTCTGCCCGTCTGCCTGTCTGTGTGTCTGTTCGGTGCTTCGGCCGTGCCAGCCAGCCAGCCAGATCTAGACATGCGGCGGCGGGGCTAGACCACACTCGGTTGCGCAGCAGCTTCGGCATGCATAAATGGGCAGACGGTTGGTCTGTTTTCTATTGCAGACAAGATGGTGAGCGAGCCGATGCGAGCCTTTGCCGTCGACCGGCTTGCCAAAACCAAACCCCTGCCCTGCAGATGGCCGCATGCCCGCACGCAGGTTTGAACACACGGCGCTTGCTCAGCCGTCCAAGGGAGCTCGCGCCGACGAACAGGACGGCATGCAGGCCGCAAGAGACACGGGGTAGATGCGGTTCTCGTCACATATGTTGTCCCTGACGCCGTGCGACGCGTCGCGACATGCCGCTCTACCGGCCGGAGCCTGGGAGCCCGCATGAGCAAGACAGGCCTGGGGGGCTTGTACCGAGACAGGCGCACGCACCACGCACCTTTTGAAGCAGCCTGTTGTGCAGTGCGGCTTCGTTGAGCGCAAGGGCTGGCTGCAGTGCTGCCGAGCCACGGCGTCAGCCTGTCCCAACCCTCTGCTGCACCGAGGCACATGTTTCTGCATCTCCTTCCTTTTGTCCCCTTCCCCCACACTTGGCCGGGTCTTGTGGCCTGTGGGGTTGCCCGTGTTGATGACCTCGACAGGTGTTTGCGAGCCGTCACGAAGTGCTCAATAGTAGTGTCACCGCAGAGGCCCCGGGCGAATACGAGGCGCTGGGTGGGTGCGGTGGACCCGGCATCTGCTCGGGTGCGCGGGCGTGGTGAGCTGTCTGGAGTGGAGGAGGGGAGCATGCATGCATGGGCAAGGCATGTCGCAAAACAAGACCAAAAGAACAAAAAAAGAAAAGAAAAAAGGTCCTTGCTTGTCGGTTCGTCGTGGATAAAACCACCACACCATCCATCCGCCTTCATCCCATAGCCCACACCCGCGCCGACCCCCCCAAGAGGCAGGTCTCCGGAGCCCGAACGGCACTAGACGGGCAGGTTTGCGGCATCTTCTTGGCGTGGACGCGTGTCAAGGGCCGCCGCCGCAGCGAACGCCGTCCTGTGTGTCGCTAGTACGCCGTATCTGCGGCCAATCCCCGGTTGCCATCAAAATGGCAACCCGGGCGTCTGGTTTTCCTGGCAGTGTCTGGGTCGTTTGCCCAGCCAACGGCGTCGGGTGGCGTCGAGTGGGGGCACCGCTCAACTCAATCGCCGCGAAAGCAACGACGCCGGAAACGAGCGCCAAAACTTGCCTGGGCTGCTGCTGCGCCCGGCCATGCAGAGGACCAGCTGCATTCCACGGCCGAGAGTGGGGGCACCCCCATTGGCGCGCCCACGGCCTTGACTGACACGGTCACCACAAGGGTTTAAATTGCTTTTTGAAGGCTGTCCCGAACCCCCCTCCCTTGCTGCATCCATCGCTATCTCCTCGCCCTGTGACGTCGGCCGCTCGGTCGCGCCAATGCCCGAGTCGTCGACGGCCGCGAAAATGCACCTCCTTATCTCGCCCATCCACTATTTAAGCGTGCCGGGCGGGTGCACGATGGGTGGTCGACCAGCCCCGTGGCCACACGGCCTCCAGCCCGAACCCCCGTCCCAGTTCCGCGGCAGACGCAACGGCACCCTCGACCTGCCGCCACTCAACATGGCACATGGAGCCGGCCGCTTTCGTCTTTCTACGAGGCCCGCAGGCTCCGTGCCGAGCGCCGTTGGCGCGAGAGGCGGCCCCGGCACACGGCCGCTATCCCGTATCGGTTAGAGGACGCTCACCGTTCCCGGGGGCTAGTCGGCGTCTCTGTAGCTCACCGCACCCACGGCTGTGTGGTGCCCCTGTATCCCCGCAGCCACGCCGGTGAACCGAGGATGGCGTGATTGCACGGGGTGTGGTGTTTTGTTTCGCCGTCGTGAACATTTGTGCTTATGTAGATAAGCTACCCAGGCAATTGCATGGCGGGCAGCAGCTCACCCTGACAGCTCCAGCTCAGGAGGCCGAGTTGAGAAGCTCCATGCCTGCCGAGTTGCACATGCATCTGCCCTTTTCTTCTCGAAGCTCCTCTCCTTTCTTTGTGGGGCCTGTGGCTAAGCGCAGCCTCAAATAGGGCGGCATCTCAGACGTTGGCGAGGTCCGGGAGCCGTGGCCCTGTCGCTGCCGGGGTTGCCTTGTCGACAGTGGCTTGACGTCGGGTGTCGGTTTCCATCAAAAGGGGCTGTGGGTTTGGCCCGCGGTGCTGGCTCCCGGGCTCCGATATTTACGCTGATATCATACGCTGCCATTCTCGCAGCAGGCTGGGCTGGCTGTTCGTGCCACCAGCTAGCCGTCCAGCGCAATCGAGCCAGATAGCTCGTGGGAGTAGTTGAAATTATTGGAAGAGTCGGCACGGCACGTCTGGGCAATGGGTTTTGTTTTAACGGGGCAGAGAGACAAAGAAAACCAGGGGAGGAAAAAAAAGAAGAAAAAAAAAAGAAAAAAAAAACACCACCGCGGACTACTACCCCAATACATTGAACCCACGACACCGCACAAGCAGGGAGGTTGCGAAAAAGGGGACTCCAAACGCAGGCACGTCAACATCGTCAGCCAGTCGATTGATCAATCGAGCACTCGGCTCCCCGTCGTGGGCAGGCAAATTAGTGGCCCAGGCGCGCACAACCCCCTGTAACCGTGCTGTGCCGTGCACCTCGAGCGGCCGTCCCTATAGGCCAGATGCGAGTCGCAAGCCCCAGCCGGGCGCCCCCTCACGCCTGACCCCGGCAATCCCAGCCCTGGAAGTGGCACGTTCCAGCTGATGGCGCTCACCTAATCTCCCTCCCGGCCTGGCCGTTTCCACAGGAATGAGAATTTCTTGGGGCGGACGGGGCGGCCACCCTCACGACGGGCGTGAGGCGGCGACGAAGTTGGCAGACCCAGACCACTCACTCCTCGACACTCTTCTTCCCCTTCGCTTCTTCCAACAACCAGCACCATCAACATTCCAACGCCGGGCCCAGATCCGCCAGCCCTTCTCTAGATTTGCCCATTCGCTCTTTTTGGCGCCCTTTGCCGTCCTGTCTCCGTTACCTCCCAAAGATAGAAACCCTTTAACTTTTTGGCCCAGCCATTTCCGCTTCGACTCAGTCCCTTCTTTCTGCGCCAGCAGGCGCCAGTGCGAGCTTGACAGCATCCAATCATCTCACTTGCTCGACCACCACCACCACCATAACCACCACAACCACACCCACCTACTCACTCAGTCACTTCCCACCCTCCATCGTCTCGGCCGACACCCTCCCCGACTTTGCGCCCACCAGCATCGAAACCTGGCGAGTTTGGGAGGGGGACTTTTTCCGACCGTCCCAATACCATAGACTACACCACCAGCGAGGCTTGAGCAACACCCGATGTCGACCGCAATGACAATGTCGTCCACCTCGATCTCATTCTCGAGGCAGCCTGATGTGGTGGCCGACAAGGTCCTGAAAAGGGCCGAGCTGGGCAAGGTTGGTTGTGCCCGTTCTGGTTGTTTCCCGCTGCGTCTTGGGCCGCTCGCCACCGCCAGTTTCCGTCAGCTAACCCAGACAACCTGCAGATGGCCCGGAGACTTCAGAACAGCCTTGCACTCGCAAAATTCAAGACGACACACGGCTTCGAGGAGTTGACGCTCGACTCGCTGGAGCCTAGGTTCGAGGAGGAGAGGCGGCGGCGGCGCATGCTGGCCGAGGGCGACATGCTGTCGGACTCGTCGAGCAGCAGCGCCTCAGACCTGCCCTACTACCCCACCTCATCTTCCTCTGGCGGCCGCGCCCTCATGAGCTCACCGCTCAAGGCTGCGGGGCCCATCCTGTTCTCGGACGCCATCGGGCCCCGGAGCGGCGGCAGCACAGGTCACCACCGCAAGCGTACATACATGGCGACATTCGACGGAGGCAGCCGGCAACCTCCACACTATGCGACCCTGTCGAGCCCCAGCAAGCGCTTCCGCGCCTCTCCCACGCCGCGCAAATCCTTCAACGCTGCTGCCGCCGCGGTCGCAGCAGTAAGCGGAGGTGGTAATGGCGGTGGAAACTTTGACTTTGGAGGCGGCAACGCCGGCGCGACTTGGCGCCACCACAACCAGCTGGCGCAGGCATCACCCAGCAAGCCGAGGCGGCAGCAGCACTTCACCACTTCGACGGGACCCAACGTGTCGCTCTACAAGGGCTCACACCGCATCTCCGAGGCCCTCGTGGTGTCTTCACCGCCACCCGTCAACTACGCCGCCCCTCTGTCCGACGACGACGACGACCTGCTGCCCGCGCACTCTTTTGCCTTGCCTCACGGCGGCGACCCAGACACCTTTAGCAACCACAGCGGCACAGCGGCAGCACTCCGCTCCTCACCGCCCCGGACACCGCCAATGCGCAACAGGAATCTGGCCCGCAGCAGGGGTGGCAGGAACAAGAACAACGGCGACGAGGACGGCACGCAACACAACGGGCCCGGCAACAATGGCAAGACGGGCGAGGACGCGGCCGACCTTCTGCTGTACCTCGCTGCCTCGCCATCCCCCCGCAACCCGTCAACTAGACGCGGCGGCAGCTTCTCGGCGGCCGCGGCAGCCCGGATGGATCCGCCCTCGACACCGCCGCCAAAGGCGATGATGGGTGGCGGAGGCGGAGGCGGGGGCGGGATGGGCAGCGCGGGCGGCGCTATGGCGCTGCCATCATCCATGATGACGACGCCAGGAGGGGGCAACCCGTTCCCGGCCACGCCGTCGTTCCAGACCTTTGACTTTGCCGACTTTGTCAACATCACGCCGAGCCCGGCGCCGGTGCCACGGGGCCACAAGACGCCCGTGGTGCTGGGCAGCAGCGCCAGGACCCCGATCAGCGACACAAGAAGGCGGCTTACGTATGACGACTTCCCCTGAGTACTCGACATGTTTTTGTTTGGGGGCCGACCCACGATACCTTCGCTTCTCTGACTACGACTCCTTTATTGTCCCTCTGATTCTCTGCACATGTGTTTCAACCACCGATCTTTTTTGGAATTTTCTCTCCTATGTATATGCAGCAACATCACGGGTTTATCGTTTTTGACTGGGTACTTGGGAGGGTGTTGTCTTGTTTGGGTTTGCTCGGGTTTTGCCCGATTTCCGGCACCTACGTGGTACATGGCATATCGCCCCGCGTGGTGTTTCTCATAGAGTCGCATGGCCTGATCTTTCAGCCTGTTTTTGTCATAACGCATGGTGTGGACGAGAAGGAACGAAAGTGGAAAAAGGCCAAACGTGTGGGGGGCGGTTTGTACGCGACGGGGCGCGTTTTGCGTGTCGCGATGGGCTTTTTTTTTTCTCTTTTCCTTTTATGGAAGCAATTGCAGAAGGGGATGTATTGCCAGCGCACTTGCCTACATCGGAAAATGTTTATTCTCTTTCAAACGATCACTCTCATCGATCTCTGCGTGACGTGCATCGGGCCATTCTGCCTTGCCTAGCTCCCCGTCTTGTCGTCAAAAGTCGGTCCTCTATGCCCGAGACCAACGCTAAGAAATGCGACCGAGGTTGGGGCGGTGGGAGCGAGCGAGCGCGCGCGCGTCACTTAACGCGTCGAAATTGGTTGTGCGCGTCGCGTTTTCGCGTCGCGCCTGGAAAGCGGCGTGGATTTTTTTTTTGGTGCGCTTTTCGCGCTTGGCGTGCCGCGGCGGACGCAACACGTCCGATCTAACGACCTTCCCTGGCACGGGTTTGGCGTGATTGATGGGGAGGGAGGCGGACAAGGCGGAGAGGGGGAGTCAGCATCTCGATTCGAATGCAACCTGCGCCCGCACCTCTTTGGAAGAAGGCACTGCCGACCAATCAGGCGTGCCTAGGTGCAGGTAGGTAGGCACTCTTTTTTTTTTCTGCTTCTTTCTTGCCTGCATCGTCTGCCCGGGCCAAGTATTAAACGGTCTTGGGTGGTGAGGGGATGAGGATGCCAAAACTTGCTTGTTGCGAGGTGTGGCGGAAGAAGGGGTGGGGGGTGACACTTGCTTGATAAATAAGGAAACTTTTGCTGCTCGACGAACAGGCCTCCCATCCCCACGCAGGCCCAAAGGAGGAAAGGCCACCCACGTGGGCGTGCCTTTTCTTTTTCATTTTCTTCCTTATTTACACACACACACTCTCTCTCTCTTGTATTGTCTTGCATTTTTTTTTCCAACCGGCACGGCTCGTCATACCTTGCGCGTTACGTACCGACCCACACGTTTGTTTCTGCCTTGGTGGTATATACCTGCCGCTTAGAGACATGCGCTTGCATTTTTGCCCGCCTCTCCACCCCCCACTCCCCGCCCTCGACCCTCGATCCATGAGCAGGCCTTCCTCCCTTCCGGGCTGGCGCTGGGTGGGTGGCGCAGACGTGAAACAGTCCCGACTGCCGGCCTCCTAAGCAATTCTTTTTTTTTCTTCTTTTCTCACCCGTCCCCTTGGGTTGGACACGTACTTACGTGCGGCCCGTCATGCCGAAGATACCTGACCGGACCGTTGGCAAGATGGCTTCCCGGCCGACAGATCCCGGCAACGAACATGGCTGGCTGGCCTGGTCACGGCTGGCGGCGGCAGTGGCGCCGCCTTTGCGAGTGTGTAGTTTGGAGCCCTGGCCGGATAGCTGCGGTATAATAAAAAAAATTACATGCGAAGAAACCTCTGCGTATTTCTCTGTGTATTCCATTACAGTCGGCTATCTTTGTCTCTCTTGTGTCTGTACGTAAAAGGAACGTCGGCCCATCGTCTCTCGGCGAACCAAGTGCACACCACCATATTGGCATGTACAGATAGATAGTCGCCCTTGAACAGTGGGGTTTAGAAGGCAAAACAAGAAAAATGCAAAGATGCCACCTCCAGCCTCTTGCCTCGTGCGCTCGGCTGTACTCAAATCCCACCAGCCAAAAAGAGACCCAATACCACATCCGCCGATTACAGAGTCCCAAGTCCGCTTCCAGCCATCGTTGCACCGCATCAATGTACATTCGGCAACACATCCATCATTATTCTCTTGCTCCAGGGGTCCATCTCGAAACCTCACCGCCCGCCTCGGAGCTTGCCATCGCGGTGCATCCGTCGATACAGTTGGGGGTTGGTGACGGGGGCGGCAGGCGGTGGCGAAACGAGACACGGCCCAATGGGTGAATAGTGCAATAATGCCAAGATTGGATCAATAACTGGTGGCGCCATCTTCTGGCTGAAACGGGCTCGGGACTCTTCTTGCAGGATTGAACAGCAAAACAGAACAAAGGCTGTGTGTGACATGAGGCTCGAGAGCCGTCGCTTCTGGAGATCCAAGGATGGACGAATACCAAAAAAAGAAAACGCCGCCATCGCCACATTGTGTATTTTCGGTTCCGTCCCTCCCCAAATAGGAATAAAATAACAAGAATGCTTGGGTAAATTGAAGTGATTGAGGTGCCACCCAACATGTACCATGGCAGGCCAAACAGAGGCTTCAGATGTTGAGAATAATAATGAGCGAGAGCTGCGACAGGGGGTATGGTGCGCTCTTCCACCCGAATGGAAATATCCAAAATTCCAGCCAAGAGAGAAAGAAAAATCATCATACTCGTACAATGTGATTATCCAAGCCAGTGAAAGAAGAAAAAAAGAAGGGATGTGTGTGTGTTGTTATTTCGACAAAGAAGCCATTGGTAACGGCGACAAAGTGTGGCCAGGAATGTCGTCGAGGGCCAATCGCGTCGCTCCATTATCATAGTGCCTTGCCAACGCCCGCGCTCTTGATGCTACCGCTCCAGGACAGCGGCCCGGTTTGTCCACGGCCCTGCGTCGGGCTCTCGCCCCTATCGATAGGGCTGACGGGGTCGTAGCGTTTGGCGGCAGGGCCGACGTCGGGCCCGGGGTCGCTCCAGTCGCCCAGGCTGCTAATGCCGCTCGAGTACTTGGAGCTTACGCTGGTGGAACGCTCCCGCGGGTACGACGCCCCAGGCCTCTGGACGGTGCTGGTGTTGTTGGTCGTGCTGCTCAGCCTCGGGGCGTTGGTGCTGCCGGCCGTGCTCTGGTTGCTGCTCGTCACCCGGCCAAGAAGCTCCGGCCGCTCCAGGTCGAACGGATCCGACCGGAACTTGTTGCGCCGCGTCTGGAAGCTGTCGATGCTGTTGACCGACTCCCGGCTGTAGTAGCCTTCAGTCGGTACCGCACCTGCCGAGACGGACGGGCCTCGTGACCGCCTCACGTCCGACACGTAGGTCGACGGCTTGGCCGCTGCCGGCGGCCTGATGGCATTGGCGTCCGAGAAGGGGTTCATGGCAGGGCCTGCCGTCACAACCTTCAAGGGCGGCGGCTTGGCGCTCTGGTGAGGCAGTGCGTTGGAGTCGCTGAACGGGTCGTCCTTGCTGCTGCTGTTGTTGAAGCTCAGGCCGAGGCTGCCGAGGAAGTGGTCGCCCGAGGAGGCGCTGCCGTTGCGGCTCGCCCGCTTCCGTTGCGTCTCCCTCTGCAGCTGACGGTCGTCCATGCCGAGGAGCGTCAAGAAGTCCGGCTGGGCGCCGTTGTTGTTGGCGCCCGCGATGGGCGCCTTCTGCTCCCGCGCGTCACCAAAGGGATCGACAAAGCCCTTGTCCGGCTCCTCGCGGCCCTTGCGCCAACCTCCCATGGCGCCAAAGAAGCCCCCTTTGCCGCCGGTCTGGCCTCGGGACGACAGGCTGTCGGAGCGAGAGGGGACAACGTTGCTGCTCTCCATGAACTGCGAGTTGCCACGGTTCATGTTGACGCCGCCCGACGAGCCTCCGGCGCTGCGGGACGACAGGATAGATCCCACACGGCCCTTGAGCTTGGTGAAGCCGTATCCCAACGAGGCCTTGATCTTCTCCGTCCGCGGCGTCGGGCCGATGCTGCCGCGGTTG
This sequence comes from Nakataea oryzae, assembly GCA_003049435.1. Classification (NCBI taxonomy): domain Eukaryota; kingdom Fungi; phylum Ascomycota; class Sordariomycetes; order Magnaporthales; family Magnaporthaceae; genus Nakataea; species Nakataea oryzae. The sequence continues at coordinate 29,162 of PYSQ01000392.1, forward strand.
ATTATGTAGGCCGTCTTCTCTGACGGGAACCTGCTGTTGCTGGGGCCGGGCGAGAGCGGGGTCAGGAGCGTGCTCCGTCGCTTCCTCAGCTTTCTTTTCCTCAGGAACCATATCAGGAAGCCGAGGAGTCCGAGCAGCAGGGCGCCGCCAACCGCGCCGCCCACCACCGCGATCGTCATGCCACTGGCGCCCCCGCTCTCCTGGGCAATGGCGCTGACCTGTGGTCCGTCAGTAGATGCGCTGCCCCCTGCAGCGGCAGCGTCGGTCGGGTTCGGGGCGCCGATCGTCGTTATCAAGGGGAAGTTCCCCGCAGGGGAGTTCTCGGCCGCGGGCGGCGGGCGCGAGTCCGTGGTGGCCGGCCCCGTGCTCACGGGCAAGGGAGTGCTCGCAGGCAAGGGGGTGCTCGCGGGCAAGGGGGACGAGCTGGCCGACGGCCCTGCATCGGCGGCCGGGGGAGGCGAAGCCTTGGCGGCTGTGGAGGGCAGGTCATCAGTAGCTATGCTAGACACGGCAGGCGGGGCCGACGGGGCCGGCACAGGTACTTGGTCCTCTGGTATAACCGAGAACCTGGCTATCGAGGTGCTAGCAGACGGCGGCGGTGGCGCCGCCGCCTGCGGAGGGGGGTTCTGGGCTGTAGTGCCAGCCCCGACGCCATTACCCGCCGCAGCGCTGGTCCCTGCGCTATCGCTCCCGTTCTGCACATCGGGCAGAGGCGGCGAGGCTGATGCGGTTGGGATCGCGGCTGGCGGCGGAAGCAGCGGAGCCGAGGCAGACGCTACCGGGGCAGGAGAAGAGGAAGAGGGCGCCGGCGCAGGCGCAGGCTGCACAGGCTGTGCTGCTGCCGGCGGTGTTATTTGCACAGGCGGTGGTAATGAGCTAGAAGTGGTCTGGGCTGGGGGTGGCGGCAGTTGTTGCTGAGGGGGAGGAGGAGGTGGTGGTGGTGGTGCGGGTGCCGTCGTACTGGATGTCTCCTGCGGCGGTTCTACACTCGTACTCCTTGCCGGCGGCGGGGTGGCCCTCGTCTGCTGGGTGCGTCCACCACCACCACCGCCACCGCCGTTGTTTCTATTCCCGCCTCCATTGTTGTTGTTGTTGTTGTTTCCCCCGCCGTTGTTCCTACCGCCTCCGCCACCGGCGTTCTTGGGGATGGCGGTACACCTCTTGCCGTTGATCTGGGTAAAGAAGCCCCCCGCCGGGAGGTTTGCGTTGGACATGTTGGCCGGCCGGCCGTCCAGTCGCCGACTTGCGGTCTGGCAGGATCGCGCTGCCGATCGGGTTCGAGCTCGGCGGGTCGAGTGCTCGGGAGAATCGAATCGTGTTCGCTCGTCGTCGACTTCAGACGCAGCGCTCTGAAGAAAAGATGGTGGTCGTTGTTTCTGGCGATTCCAGTCGCCCTTGTGGGAACAAAAAGTGTTGCGCAAAGAAAAACACAAACACAAGAAAAAAAAACAAGGAAACTGCACGGGAAGGCTTGCCAGCAGAGAGAAGGGAAGGAAAGGAAAAAAGGGGCCTCTGGGGCCGGTCAAGTCATATCGAGACCATGAATATGATTCGAGGGCGCGGCAGCAAGCGAAGACGGCGCCGATGTTTCGTCGGCACGAGAGCCACGGCTAAAAGAAAAAAAGATGGAAGCCAAAAAGTTGATGCGGGAGAATGGACAAGATCGCGAACCCGCAAAAGACGGGAGGGAGACGAGGAAGATGGAGGTGGGAGGGCGAGGAGTAAGGGTGGAAGGGCGAGCAGCCGAGGGCACGACATGGCAGACCCCTGGCGGCGCCCTCGACCGAGTTGGCAGGTTCCGACGGGGCCTGCGCCGTGGCTGTCCCGCAAGCAGCGACCACCACCAGGCCCAGCACCCCGGCAGACCCCACGAGCCCTCATGTGGCCTTCAACCGTCGACGGCGGCGACCAGGGGCGGCCCCAGCGGCCAGGGGAGGGGGGGAGAGGGAGGGAGGGG
>PYSQ01000393.1:0-30983 GCA_003049435.1 Nakataea oryzae
CTCTGGCCCTGCCGGTCCACACACTCACCGCCGCCTTACCGCCCCTGGCTCGGCAGCTGGTCGTCATAGTGCATCTGCACCCGCGTCGTGACGGCGATGCGCCCCTCGGGCACCCCCGTCAGCGCCTCCTCGTCGCTGAGCTGGGCCTCGGACCGCCGCCTGCCCATGCGCGAGCCCGGCAACGTCGCCACCATCTCGAGCGCCCCGGCCTCGTCGTCGCCGCTGCCGCTGCCGCCCTCCTTGCCCAGGCTGTCCGTGTAGTACAACCCGCTGTCGCGATGGCAGCTGCTCTTGGTGCCGCCGACGCCGCCCGAACCCGCCGCTGCCGCCGCGGCGCTGCTGCTGCTTCTGCAGCCGAACCCCGCCCGTCCTCTCTGAGTGGCGCTGCTCGAGCCTTCTACTCCTCCTCCTCCTCCTCCTCCTCCTCCTGCTCCTGTCCCCATCTTGCGGAAGCCGCCGTCCGAAAGCCCCGTGCCCGAGCGGCTGCTGCCCAGCAGGCGCGGGAAGTGGCGCTTGGCGATGATCTTTGTGCTCGGGATGGACGAGGCCATGATGCCAATGTTTATCTCGATGACGGACCAGTACATGGGCTGCGCAATGTCCCAAGTCGGGTCCTCGCTGGCCAGCATGGCGGGGATAAAGGTGATGCGGATGATGGACGACAGGCAGGCCACGAAGCCCAGGCTCAGGATCACCCCGAGCCCGATGCGCTGCACGCGCGGCAGCTGTAGCCGGAGCACGAGCGGGATGGGCAGCGCGTACGTCAGGATGTCGGTCAGGATGTTGACGGCCGCGTTAGCGAGGTAGAAGGCGTTGATGTCGATGCACGTCTTGCCCGCGTCGCCGATGGTGATGTCGTAGGCCGCCTGGATGGGTTGGCACTGGAAGATGCACACTAGCACGTTGGCCGTGGCCTGGCAGCCGACGACGCCCATCATGGCGAACGAGAGCACGCGCAGGTTGCCGTCGCCCAGCCGCGTGTACAGCGCCAGCACCGACGTCTTGATGAGCCCCAGGCACGCGTTGTAGAAGACGGATGAGAGCCACACCGTCTGTAGGTAATCGATAAGGTTGGGTGTCCCGCGTGCCATGACGTCCGCAAAGTGCGAGCCCAGTCCCAACTCGGCCGACCTGATGGTGGCCGCGATGAAGGCCCATGAAAACAGCTGTTGTCACACACGAGCTTGTTGTTAGTCCAGCAAACAAAACTCTTCTTTTGTTCCTTTACGCTTCTCTTGTTGGACAATCCCCCAGGGGCGGCGGCGGCGGCTTACCGATGCCACAATGATGAGGTCTGGACAAGGTGTGGCGTCCTGCCGTTAGCCTCGCTAGTTCATAATCGGGATTCTGTCGGTACCCGTTTGGTGGCGCCTAGGTTTGGCACTGGCGTCTCTGCTTACAGTCGTCTGTCCCAAAGTGCTTGACCAGACACGCTCGGGCATAGATCCGGAGCACCAATATGACGAAGGTGGTGATGGCAAACACCATGGCCACGATTACGACCGTGGTCGACTGCGTTTGCACGGCCATGACGGGCCGAGATCTGAGGCCGCAAGGGAGCAACAAGAAAGAAGAAAAAAAGGCAAAAGACGTGGGTAGCCTGGATGCGGGTAGCCTGGCCGGCTCAAGGCACGAGGCAAGGGAGCGGGCGGTAGCGCGTGGTTATTCAACTCGGGCCAAGTATCGTCATGGTCGAGGGCCAGGTTCTCGGTGTTACACGTTTGTAGACCAGACGCTGTTGGTTAGTTGTGGCTGGTAGACAATGCCATTCTTGGACCAACCCCTGCGTCGCCCCATGACACCGGGACATGGCCCTGCAGCGGCGGCTGCCATCCCGGTCCTCCCCTCCTCAGCGCCTTCTCCTCGAAGCCAAGCAACAGTGGGCCAGCCGAGCCAGCCCAGATGCCGCGAGATGACGACCTGCACAGGCATGACAGTGTGAGCTCCTGTCAGCTTGCCTCGGTCGCCGGCAGCAGTGGGGCTTTATGCCGGGGGGGTTGCCAGAAGGACCCCCACGCCATGCCTTGGAGCCGAGTTAACCCAAACTGGCCAGAGCTCGGCCCATCGATTCGATCCTGGCGCAAAAAAGACAGCAGTTGTCTACCTAGCTCGGCTCTGCAACCGAGGCCTGCGGGGGCGGGAAACAGGCGATGGCTAACTGCCTCCAGGGCCAGGAGCTAACAAGGGATTATGGGCTGGGGCACGCAAGCGATCCACTGCGATGCGCGATACAGGAGCGTGTAATAATGAACAGTGCATCCCACCGGATACAGTAATGATGCATCTCACCGGCTATAAGAAATGGGGGTGGGCTTGACAAAAGAAAGGAGGGGGCTGGAAGTGCGCAATACAAAACATGGCCGGTGGGAAAGCTGGGCACGCAATGCGGCGGCGGTGCAGGGCTTGCAACAGAGTGTAATATTATAATCATCGCAGCCAACAGACCGTTTTGAGGAAGAATCTGCAGTGTCGTGATTGCCACCTTTTAAAATCCATTGCCGAGGCGATAGTACAAATCCGACATGTCCGCACGTCGCACGTCACATGCGACCATGTCCGCCGCGCCGTCTTGAAAAGGACAGCGCCCCTGGCTTGGGCTCAGATGTTTGCCCAGTTCATCGCCATCGTCTGGTAGTCCCAGGGATAGAAGACGTCCGCGAACCAGCCCTGGTCGGGCTGCCCCGTCAGCCCCAGTGGCATCATGGACCCGGTGAGCGCATCGAACTGGCCAAAGGAAGCGGTTTGCGGCGGCGGCTGGTGCTGCATTTCCATGGTGCTCATCATCAGCTGTGGCAGCTGGCCGCCAGCCTCACACATCAACGGGGCCCTGCCACCGGGGACCCTTGTCCCGGCAGCAGCTGCCGCCGACGAGGACGAGGCCTCGTGTTGTGCCCGGCCACCGCTGCCGCTGTCCTGGGTCGCTGCGTCCAGCTTGTTGAGCTCCGACTCCCACGCCGCACGCATCTTTTGCACAAGACTCAACGACTTTGCGAACACGCTTGGCATCTGGTTCGCGTCACTGGGCTTTGGCCCGTCCGATCCATCGTCGAGGCCAGCCGCCCTTTTTACCTCCATGACCTTGGCGGTCGTGTCATCTATCACTTTGAGGACATCGACGCGCCTCCTGAGACTGGCGCGATCCCAGAGCGGGTCGTCAAAAACCGACAGGCGAAACAGTGTCACGAGGGCGTGTGTCAAGCGCGTGCACATGGCGAAGGAGAAGCCATGGTAGAAGATGGCGGGTATGGCGAAAAGACGGTCAAAATAGCGCTCGATGGAGTCGGCACAGCTGTAGAGATACTCGAGCTGCTGTGGGTTGGCCGCTAGCGAGCTCGAGGCAGGCTCTGGCATCTCTTGGGCTAGGCTCAGGGGTATGAGTGCCCTCGGAGGTTTGTTGATGCCACACTCGTTGAGCATCAATTCAAGCGAGCAAAGCACGGGCTCAATAGCGTCTGAAGGGATTGTTTGGCGCACGTCAGTTGATCAACCATCAAAATTAACAATTAATGCCTGCCTGCCCCCCAGTCGACAACGCTAGGCGCTCGCTGCACATACCATGTTTCAGCAGTTCCTCGGGGAGACTGGCCACTATGTCCTTGAGCCTGGCCCGGAGCAGGTTGACCGAGTACGAGGGCAGACCCTTGGACGGGTCGCCGGGGCCAGCCATGGTGTCTGAATTGTGTGCGGCCCGCGAGCTGTGTATCTGCTCGATGAGCTGTTCCAGCTTGACGTGGGCAACGAGGACCTTGTCGCCCTCGCATTCGGGATTCTTTTCCAGGTGCCGCAGCATTTCCTCCATGAAGAATGTCAACTTGAGGGGCTCAAACCTCCTCATGGTGGACGATGTCCTGTGTGGCGGCGTGTTAGCAAGAGTCGATTTCGTGGCGAGGTAGGCGGCTAATCAACCTACATTGCACAGAGGCAATAGCACCCGAGCGCGGCTCGCCTCTCCTCGTTTGTGGGCCCCGGGCCCTTGAAGTGGTCAGGCATAAAGCTCTTGAGCTCGGTCTCCTTCCAGAACCGCATGTTGGAAAGCTGTCCAAACGGGCGATAGAGGCCCAGCTCTATGACCTGGGAGGTGGCCAAGCGGGTGAAGATGGTCATGCACGGCCTGTCTCGCTTGTGCAAGTGTGCCCTGGGACGATGGGGAGCCGTCAGTCATGTTCCGAGTCGTATGGTTCCTGGCAGGAGCGCAAACTCACCAGCCGGCATATGTCAGGGTGGAGAGCAGAATGTCCATGCTGCTTTCGTGTTCAGCGACGGCCTTTTGCGCAACCAAGGCCCGGAAGCGGTCGCCGAGCTCCTGCTGCGTCTCAAAGGACCTGGCGGTGACGCAGCGGATGGCCATCATGGTCATGGGGCGGGTCCGCTGGAGGTTTTGTGCCGTCGCGGAGACGGGGATGTGTATAAAAGGGAAGAAGCGGATAAAGCGGGAACGAAAGGCGTCGAGCGACCTTTCAGCCTCGGCGCAGGCGGCGGGATCCAGGGGGGTCGGCATGGGCGCCGGCGGGAGCGAGGGGGCCGGGTCCTCTGGCGAAGCCGTGGCCGTGTTGGCCGCCTGAGCAGAGAGCCGGGTGCGTGATTCGGCCGTGCCGTGCGAGCTCGGGGGAGACGGCATCTCGGCGGCGGCAGGGGCAGGCGGCCTGCTGGAGAGCCAGTCCCGGCCGCGGGCACTGGGTGGTCTCCTGGCATTCTGCGACGACGGGGCAGCGAGAAGGGAAGCGCCGCCTGCGTCGGCCTCCTTGCGGGCGCCGTCCTTGGCCTGCTTCTGGGTCTTGAGGAGGGAGACGAGGTCGTCGAGTTTCTCCTGGCGGGTTGCACGTGTTAGGCCTGGGGACGGTGCTGGGGAGGAGGGGCGACAGATGCACGCATGCATGTGCATCCATCCGGAGAGCAACTACACACCTCGAGCTGGGCCGTCCTCGACACCATGTGGCGCCTGGGGGTGCGCTTGCGGACCGTCTCGGAGGGCACGCACTGCTTCCCCAGGCGGTGGCACCGCTCGCAGTCGCCCGAGCCCAGGCCGCTGCCGCGGTAGACCTGCGGGGGGGTGGAATGTGTGTCAGCCATGGCCTCGGTCAAGACACACGCACACGCACACGCACACACACACACACACACACACACACACACACACACACACTCTCTCTCTCTCTCTCTCTCTCTCTCTCTCTCTCTCTCTGACACACACAACAAACACACACACATACACTCTCTCCCCCTGACACACAGAGATACACTGAGCAGCCTCACATACACAGCGGCATTTCGCCTTGGCGCAGTTGGTGCAGGCGCGGCCGTAGGGCGCAGGCACGCCGCCGGCAAAGGACTGGGCCTGGTCTGTCGACGAGCGGGCGCCGCTGGACCGCGTCCCGGCGGCGAACCCAAAGCCGCCGGAGCTCATGGTCCCAGAGGGAGGGCTCCCCTTCTTCCGTTGGCCCCAGTACGGCGCGGCGCGGCCCTGGGCAGGCCAAGTCCGGCGGAGTCTGGCGTCGGTCGGCTGCGGTGCGACTCGCGCGCAGCGTCTCGGCTCTGCCGCCTCCAGCGGCCGTCCAGCGGGTGTTGCCCACTGAAGCTCGACGCTAGCGGGGTGCTGTGCTGTGCTGCAAGGCGTCAGTCAGTTTCGCTGCCCCCCGGGCCAAGCGAGCAAAGCTGCTGCGAGTCTGCGCTGGAATCCGTGCTCGACAGTCCGTGATCAGTAATCCGTGCTCGGCGGGCGACAAGAGCCGAGACCCAACGTGATTTGGAAGGTGACGAAGAAGCTTTCTGAGCAGCGAGCGACGGCGCCAGTGAATAATCAGAGGGCTGCAGAAGAAGCAAGGCCAGCACTGGCGTGGACGCAGGTAGTAAGCCCGACGGCAATCGGGATTTGGAAACGATGCGAATTCCGGCCTTAGCGAGTACGGGCGGCGCCTTCCCTAGTGGGCAATTAATAGCGGCCACCCCGTGGATCCCATTGGCTGCAGCCGGCTGCGCCGCCCCAGGCTGCCGTGAGTCTAATCGGTGCCTTGGCCATTGAATGATGCAACGGCGGCAGGCACCTGCATAGCTTCAGACCAAGCGCCTGAACCCCTGCCATGTGTTGAAGGCAGCGTGCACCGGCAGTGTGGATGCAGTTAGTTGCACGCACACGCGCACGCACGCCTTTGCTGCTTCTGATTGCCTGCCGGCAGGCTCTTCTCCTCGCACGCTGGCGCCTCCTGTCAGACGTCCGTCATCGACGGCGGGCGCCCCCTTCGTGCACCTCGGCCATCTCGGCATCTACCACCCCGTACGGCATGCCGTGGCGGAGCGGCATGGGGGCCGAAGCGGCGGCGGCGACTCCGGAGACTAGAAAAAAAAGATAAAGGAGAAAAGAAAAAAAGCCCCTCCCTGCGCTCGACAGCCAACGCGCCTGTGTGCCGTGCCACCTCGGCCTCCTCACCATGTACACAGCCGTCACGCCGTCTGCTGTGCCACGAGCCCCGTGTTTATATCGTTTGCTTCCCCAAGCTCGGCCGCCCGGCCCACAGCGCAGGACATTGGGAGTGACACCCAGGCCCCAGGCATGCCAACCAGATCCCATCGTTGAAGTGACACCCGCGTCGCGCGACAGGTGGGAGGCGGCACAAGGCCCCTTGCTGTGATTCTGTCCCGTGTGAGCGACACTGCTTGTCCAGGGCCCGACGCCCCGCCTGTTCCCATCCTTCTCGACTGCTTTTTTTCTTCTTCTCTTTTCTGTCCTTTGCTGTCATTTTAGCCCCGTCGTTTGGCAACGGCCTTGTTCCTGGTCTTGGCCCAGGCTGCTGTGATATTGGATGGCTGCTTGCCCTCGCCTGTTCGTCCTTGGTTTGCATTTTCAGACGTCCTCCTGCCAGCACGTATTCGGCCGTAACTCGCTGCTTCCTTGGCGTCCACCATAACAACGGCCACACCCGCGCGTTTCCAAGCCGTCGGGTCGTCGGTGAAGCCAAGAGCCCATCAGAAAACTTGAACCTGCCCCGGCTCTGGGGTTACTGCTTCCCCCTAGCTGTCCTGGCATCCGGTGTTGCTTGCGTACTTCCTGGTCTGATTCGGACTCACTTGCTCCTCACTTCGTTGTCAAACGACGGTAGAGGCTCAGCCTCGCAGCAGGCACACCTACCGTATTCCATTGCTCTGCAGCGAGCATCTCTGCCGGGGCATCTTTTCTTTTCCTTGGGCGTCCAGCGACCCAGCCTGCCTCTCTATCTCTCTCTCTCTCTCTCTCTCTCTCTCTCTCTCCTGGCCGCCACTGCCCTGCTTAACGCATATATCTACCCATCCACCCGCTCCGCAGCTGCCCTCCCCGCCGCCATGGCCGCGCCGAACCAGACGTCGGAAAACGGCCACTGGCGGCCCTGCCACGCCGGCCGCGGTGCCCCCGGCGTCGGCCAGGTCCACGAGATGCACCCATACCCCTGGCGCCGCTTCGTCGACCAGGAGCCGGGCCTGGGGCCCTCGCCGCACGGCCGCGCCGCCCTCAGCCGCGCCCCGAGCACCGCCTCGTCCTCCAACGCCTCGGCCCCCGGCGGGCCCATCGGCGCCGGCGTCGGCTACCGCAGCGCCAGCGCCAGCGCCGACGTGGGCGGCGGAGGCGGCTCGGACCTGCCCCCGACGCCGGCGGCGGCGGCGCACCACCACCAACACCACAACCACCAGCAATACGGCGGCGTCCCGTCCATCCCAATGGTGGACCGCCGCAGCAGCAGCTACACCCTGGCGCCCTCGGCGTACCACGACCAGGGCACGCTCCGGACGGTGCGGGAGGACGACGAGGACGAGAGCGACATGGGCGACAACGGTGGCGGCGGCGACTCGAGGGACGGCGACCGAGGCCGGCGCCGGTTCTGCTGCTGCTGCTGGGGCGGCGGCGGCGACGGCGCGCCGCTGTGGGCCAGGCGGCTGTGGGCGTGGGTCGTGTTCAACAGGTGCCTCGTCTACGGCATCGTCGCCGCCATCCTGTGCATCATTGTCTTTGGCGTCGTCTTCGGCGCCGTGCTCCCCAAGCTCTCGAGCCAGTCGAGCCCCAGGCAAGTTGAACTGCTTCTTTGCCCCTCTCTCCTCTTGCTTCACTTCGCTTTTTTTCAAGGTCTCCATCGGGTCGGGTTTCTGCTTCTGGATTCTTGGAGCCTGCTGGCATCGACGCCCGCCCCCAGGCTACGTCCCCTGGCTGGATGTCTAGCAGGCGGATCCTCGGGTGGCCGAGGGGGTCCGAAAGGACAGAGCTAAATGCCCGATGTAGCCCGGCGCCCTCATTTTCGGCCTTCGATGAAGTTCCTCCCCAGTGCACCCTGCCGCAATGGTCAGCCTTCCAGCACTTATCCGCTCCTGAAAGCGCTGTCATGGACCGGCCGGATTAGCTTACACCTGGAACCGTGAGTTAGTTCTTCCTCGCCATACACCACGCCCGAGCCGTCGTCCACGTCGTCGGCGACCAGCACCTCTTCGACAAGCAGCTCATCATCAAGACCTGCTCCGGTAAGCCCGCGCCAGTCGGCACAGACACAAGACAGAAATTCACCGACTGACAACGGACCAAAACAGACCAACCTGCCAGACGAGTGCGACCCCAAAGGCTACATCAAGGGCGCCAGCTTTCTGGCCGTCCACGGCGATCCCAACTATCTCTTCGCCTTCTCGCCGTCGCGCAGCCCCGAAGAGTGCTGCGCGTACTGTTACCGTCGCGTCAGCACCGGCTGCCACGGCTGGCGCTTCACCCCGGGTTCGTCGACGACGTGCACCTACATCCACTCGTACAACGGTAACGGCCCCAAGGATAAGACCTGCCCATACGGCTCCGAGGTGCCTATCGACATCGCCTCGGATCAGGACGGGAGCGGCCCCAATCAGCGCAACGTGGGAGGCGTGGGGCCCTGTGGTGTTCTTTGATGCCCCGGTCTGAATTCTCTTACTGCCTATTATCTTGAGTACGTTCCTTGCTCAGAGCGATTGCTTCTTGATTCCATATTTGCCCCTTTCTTTGTCAGTAACTGGAAACTCGCGAGATTGCAACAGCTGGCCCATCGAGGCCGGCTGCTCTCTGGATTACTGGCATCCTCGTGATGCTCAATGTCCTTGGCCGGCCAGGGCCATTATACTCATGCAGGAGCGTCAAAGATTCACTTAAATGGCCCGCGGGAAGCGGAGCTAGCTTGCCCGGCAGACCGACTGGCAGCCGTAGCCTCAATCTTGATGTCACTAAGAATCTTGGTTCTAGATCACACCATGTGGACAAGTCAGGGCGCCATCTGATTTCAGCCTTCAGCTAGCCACATGACAGACCCACAGCTCGCGCGCTTCGTAAAACATAACCTTGTGTCTATAAAACCCTCCCAGAGAAGCCTCTAAATCATGCTATGAGAGCTGGACGGATCCGTGCTGCTCCCGAGCTGTCGCTGCTATTTCGACAAACGCCTGCGCCGACAGCATGGGGTGATACTCGAGTCCGGAGCCGAAAACATGTTTATATCAACAACCAGACCAAAATTATTGTACATCAAGCGCCTGGGGTCGTCTAGTCTCCAAGTTCTAGGTGAGGAAAAGCACGGCCTCTCGGGCCAGCGTGTTTCTCAGACAGACCGGCAGAAGCCTCGACACCTCCCTCCTCTACTTGCACCCCCTCTCTGGACACCATGCGGCCACGACCGGCCGCATTTATAGTCGCAGCATCTTGGCGGCGTGCTGCTCAATAAGCTCCTCGGTCGGGAAGCTCATCTCCTCGAGCTTCTGTGCGTACGGGGTGGGGACGTCGGCGCCCGTGACACGCGAGGCGGGGGCGTCAAGGTAGTCAAAGGCGTACTCCATGGTCAGGGCCAGGATCTCGGAGCCGACACCGAAGGCGGGGAAGCCCGACTCGACCGTCATGAGGCGGTGCGTCTTCTTGACCGACTTGACGATGGCCTCAACGTCGATCGGCTTGATGGAGCGCAGGTTGATGACCTCAACCTCGACGCCGTGCTTCTTCTTGAGGTTCTCGGCGGCAACGAGCGACTGGCCGACGCAGCGCGAGAGCGTCACGATGGTCAGGTCCTTGCCCTGGCGCTCGACCTTGGCCTTGCCAAAGGGGATGACGAAGTCGTCCTTCTGGGCAGCCTCGGACATGGGGAAGCTCTGGCCGTACATGAGCTCGTTCTCAAGCACGACGACGGGGTTGGGGTCGCGAATGGCGGCCTTGAGCAGGCCCTTGGCGTCCTCGGCGCTCCAGGGCGAGACGACCTTGAGGCCGGGCACGCTGCCGTACCAGGCGCTGTAGTCCTGCGAGTGCTGGGCGCCCACGCCCGCGGCGAAGCCGTTGGGGCCGCGGAAGGTGATGTTGCAGGGCTGGATGCCGCCCGACATGTAGAGTGTCTTGGCGGCCGAGTTGACGACGTGGTCAATGGCCTGCATCGCAAAGTTGAACGTCATGAACTCGCACTGGTGGCCAGGGTGGCTCGCGGGGTCAGCATCAATGATTGGCCCATGCACCGGCACCGCAACAGCGGTCCTCGCTCCCGTCACACAGAGGGCTGCTTACAACGGGGTGCAGGCCGCTCAGGGCAGCACCGACGGCCAGGCCCGAGAAACCCATCTCGGTGATGGGGGTATCGATCACCCTGCGCTCGCCGAACCTGTCGAGCAGGCCCTTGGTGACCTTGTATGCGCCGTTGTACTGCGCAACCTCCTCGCCCATGATGAAAACCTTGTCGTTGGCCTCGAGCTCCTCGGCCAGGGCCTCGTTGAGCGCATCACGGACCGTGTACTCCTTGGTGCCGGCCGAGGCGAACGTCCTGCGCTGCTGGAAGGCCACCCTCTGCGAGCTTATTATCGACGACGCCGGGGCGGATCTGAGGACCGGGGCGCGGGTGGTGGCCGCAGCAGCCAGGCGGGCCGCTGGTCGGAGATAGCGAGACATGGTGGGCGAGGCTGCGGGGTGCCGGGCGACAAGAACTCTGATCACAAACACCTCTCGGCCAAGCGGTTGGCACGATCAAGAGGCAGCAAAGAGCAGACGGAGGATGGGTGGGCGGTGGATTGGCGGCTGGTGGAAGCGTCGACTCGATGGAGGGAATTTTTTTCGGCGCCTCGCGGGTCGGAGCTCTGGTGGTGCTCGGTGGATGCAGCTTATGCTACGCCTTCCAATGCCAGCACACGCTGAGCCAGCCAGTGGCCCGCCCCTGCTGCTGCACCAGAATTTGGTGTGCGCTCACGCAGTTGGGCCTGGGACTTGTTGGGGACCCAATTGGCCGCTAGACCCGAATAGGAATGGTGTGTCCCATGCCACGATAACGGCTCGCCTCGGGTGGGTCTCCAGACGGAACGATTCGCCTGCAGCCAGCAGCGCCGTCCGGACAGGTTTGGGGAGCTCCAACGCCAGAGAGGCTGAGCCCGCAAAACAGACTGCGCGCCTCAGCTCTCCTCGACGGTTGGGCGCTCCATCGAGCTGTGCCAGCCACGCCGGGGTTTACCACGGATGAGGTGCCCGGTTGAGAGAGAGCTGCTGGCTTGACTGCGCGGCTGACCGCCTTCATCTCCCATGTCCTCATGCAGTTGGCTTCCGCCCACATCCCCGTGTCCACCCGACTCAACCCGGCTGGCGCCACCAACTTGAACAAGAATTATTTTATATATCGTCTATAGGACCCTTCTGCTCCCGCCAAGGGTAGAGCTCAACTCCCCCTTCGCGTCATGTCGTCCTTTCATCCGCATTATTCCTGGCATATATACGCTGCCCCTGGTCCCTGTATCCCCCATTATTTATATGCGACTTGCACCCCCCGTTCACTACGCTGTCTTAGTTGAGGGGCTTGCGGCCGACCATCAGGAACATGGGAGTGAAGAGGTTTTCCCTCGCACCACTAACCAGGGCATCTCCGCCCACGGCCAGCGCGTCGGCCGTCTTCTTGGTGCCTGCAGGCGCGACGCCGACAGTCTCGAGGAGTCCGGTAAAGACGTGCATGCAGGTGCGGGCCCACTTGGTCATGCGGATGACGGTGAAGAGGTCGAAGTACGACTGCAGGTACTTCATCTCACCAGCCAGCGGCCAGTACCAAGGCAGAGCATCACCCTTCGCCGCCAGGTCGTCAGCCTTGATCAGCTCGAATCCAGCGGCCTTCATCGCCGCCAGACCCTCGGAGATGGGCACCATGTTGGAGATGCCGTTGCCCAGCTCAATAGCCAGGCGGATATCACGGTGGTGGAGGTTGTCGTTGTCGTAGTCGTCCGTCATCAGCCACTCGTACACGCCAAAGGTGCCGCCGGGCTTCAGAACACGGAAGATCTCGCTGTACACGCCCTCCAGCTTGGGAGCGTGGACCGTCGCCTCAATGGCATACACGGCGTCGAAGCTCGCGTCAGGGAAAGACATTTGCTAATCGTTTACCACAGTCAGCCCGGGGCTCGCGCCACGACACAACACACGACAGGCCGGGGGAATTAGAGAACATGCGTACCATAAAATCTCCCTTGACGAACTTGAGCTGGTCAGCCAGCCCCTCCTTCTGAGCGTAGAAGGTGGCGCGGTCGATCTGGTAGTCGTTGTTGTTCAGGCCGACAATGTTGCAGCCGGTGAACTTTGCGATCTCACGAGCGGGACCGCCGACACCGCAGCCGACATCGAGAACAGTCATGTTCTCCTTGATGCCGGTCTGGTGCGCCAGGTAGTGCTCGTGGCGGGCGATGGCCTGGTAGAAGGGCTCGCCATGCGAGAAACGACAGAAGTGGAACGACTGGCCCCAGCCGTACTCGTAGATGTCGGTCGCGAGGTTGTAGTAACTGCAGGTGGACGCAAGGGTCAGCTTGAATGCGGGGACGGACAAGCAGAAGCAAGTATGCACGGGCGGGATCGACTTACTGCCTCGTCAGAGTGGCATACTCCTTGGTGCGGGCCTCACGGTCGGCAGCCGTCTCGTTGGCGGCGGTCTTGTTGTCGAAGTGCTTGAAGTACTCCTCGACGGCCAGCTTCTTGGCTTCCTTGTCCTTGGAGAACATGGCAGCAATACCGCCGGCGGCCATGGCCGACTTGCCGTGCAGCGCCTTGTTGAAGGCGGCATCGCGCTGTTTGTCCTCCCTCTCCAGAATCTGCTTAGACGGAGCCATTGTTGCGGTGTGCGGAAGCCGGTGGCAGAAAAGACACTTGGTGACAGTTGAGGTCACAAAGTCCAAAGAAGGCGAAGGGAAGGAGCGTGGGTGGTGTTAAAGGCGAGCAACAACACAGAAGATGTTGCGGGTGACGGGATATATGTATGGAAAAGGGGCAGAGAATGCGAGCAGAGGAAACGGTCAAGATGGACAACCGACAAGATGCCAAAAAAAAAGGAGACCGCCCAGAGACTTTGGACGGGGGTCCAGTCTGCAGGACCCTTTCCTGTCGCCGTGGCAGAATGGCAAGCTCTGGCAGGTGCCAATTCACATGCAGAGGCCCACCGACTAAATTCTAGCCAATTTCGACTCGCAAGCAATTTCATTAAGATGCCCAAGTGGCAGGCGGTGAGGTGGGGATCCCTCTGGTTGGTTCGCCCCTCCTCCTTTTCTTCCCGTGCTCGGCTTCGGCTCGCTGTTTTTTTTCGTTCTCGAATTCGATTCGAATTCGATTCGTCGAACTCGAATACGAATAAGAACGCGCGCCAAGAGCCCCTGCGTGCCTGACATCCGCCACGGGTACCTGATTTCAAACCCAACGCCACACTTGCAAGTGCCAGTGGCTAGTGACTAATCGATAAGACGGGCTTTTTTCTCTTTTAGCCACACGGGCCCAACTCTGGCAGCCTGCATCCGCACGTTCCATACCTGCGCAGTCCAAAGTGGATAGAGAGAGCTCCACATCGCCCGCCGCGAGAAAGTCGACTGTCGCGAAACCACGCCACTGGCATTGAACGTCTCGACGACGACGGCAACGTCCACGCGCATCCAGGCTTCTATTCCATCTCCGCGCTCCAACACGCCCACAACCGACGACAGTACCCATCTCCACCACGCACCATGGCGCCTCAGATAAAACAGGACCTAAACAGGTCGGGCTGGGAGTCGACTGATTTCCCATCCGTCTGCGAGAGCTGCCTGCCCGAGAACCCTTACGTCAAAATGATGAAGGAGGACTACGGCGCCGAATGCAAACTATGCACGCGACCGTTTACAATATTCAGCTGGAGCGCCGACCGCGCGCATGGCCGCAAGAAGCGCACAAACATCTGCCTCACATGCGCACGCCTCAAGAACTGTTGCCAGTCCTGTATGCTGGACTTGTCCTTCGGCCTCCCCATCGTCGTTCGCGATGCCGCCCTCAAGATGATCGCCCCCGGTCCGAGCTCCGAGATCAACCGCGAGTTTTTCGCCCAGAACAACGAAAAGGCCATCGAGGAGGGCCGCGCCGGTGTGGAAGAGTACGAGAAGACGGACGACAAGGCTCGCGAGCTGCTGAGGAGGCTGGCGCAGAGCAAGCCCTACTTCAGGAAAGGCAGGGGAGTTGACGAGGACGGCAACTTGGTGACGGGCCGGCCTGGCGGCCCCAGTGGTGAAGGCCGGGGAGGCAACGCCGCTGTCGGCGCGGGATTTGGAGGGCCCGGTCCCATCCGCACGCGCGATTCGAGAGCAGCTGCCGCCTCGGGGGGCTCGAGCAGGGGTGGTAGTGGTGGCAGCCGAGGCGGCCGGGGAGGACGCAGGGGCGCATTTCCCAGCGCTGCCCAGCTCCCGCCCACGGAGAAGGACTGGCTGCCGCCCGATGACACAGGAATCATGTCGCTGTTTGTGACTGGCGTCGAGGATGACCTACCCGAGCACAAAATCCGCGACTTTTTCAAGGTCCACGGCAAGATCAAGTCGCTCGTGTGCTCACACATGTCGCACTGCGCATTTGTCAACTACGAGACCCGCGAGGCCGCCGAGAAGGCCGCGGCTGAATGCAAGGGTCGCGCCATCATCGCTGGCTGCCCCTTGCGGGTACACTGGGGCAGGCCCAAGGCTGTCGGAACCATGAACAAGGAGGAGCGGCTGGAGATGTTGCGCGACGGTCGATCCGCTTTCACACGCGCCTCGTCGAGAGGGGGCCGCGGGGGCGGTCAGGGCAGGGGTGGCGGCTCCCGCAGCGGAGGCGATGCTGGTGACGACAGCGCAGATGCATCCTTAGCAATTCCCTTGGTTGCGCCGCCCGGCGCTGCGGAGGTGCAATATCCCAGTCTGGCAGGGAACTAGAAATATCTTATAATTCTTTCTCTTCTCCGCTCCACAGTCCCTTGGCTCATAAAGGAGGATGCGCATAGCATGGCTGCTAGTGGCGTTTTTTTGGTGTTGGCTTTGACAACGAGCGCGCGGCATGGAATTCATTATATGGTTTCGGTACATCATATCCATTTTGCTTTCATAGGTATACAGTGGGGTATCATACACGGCGTTCTACTTTTACAGCTCTGGTCCCTTCGCAGGACTAGCCCTTACATGTCCTTGCAGGTCTTGCCGTCTATCTTGATGTTCTTGTTCCCCAATTTGATGCTGTCATTGTCCCCGCGCTCAGTCTCGTCGTGGATGTTCAGTTCTGTGCCAATGGAGATGCTTCAGTCAGTCTTCTGCGCGGAATGCTGGGCATGGCTGGATCTGCACATACTGTATGACCCGTCCTCACGAAGCTGACCCTGGACCACGTTGCTCCTCAGAAACTGGGCCACCTCTTCGGCCCTCTGGAGAGCAGACTCGCGGTCCGCGGCAGGCAGAGATGCGTTCTGCCGGAACTGGCTAGATATTTGCTGTTTTGCGGCAGCCAAGACGCGAACATCTCCTGTAGGAGGACGGCGGCGGGCAGCCTATTAGCATCTATCACCAGGTCAAGCCAATAGTGGCGCGCAGTGCTTCCGGCAAAGTGCACGCACGTACCCTTGAAGGCGACGCCGGCGGCGCGCAGGAGATGTCTGTAGGCAGCAAGCGCGTTTGAGCTGGACATTATGGTGTTTGCGGCCCTTTTTTTAGTCCTTGGTAAGAACCGGCAGTGTTAATGAGGAAAGACACCGTCACAAGCGTAGAAGCTCTTCGAGTTTCCAGACCAGGCTGTGAGGACATGATTGGACGTCACTTTTTTGATGGTGGGGCACGGCACTCTCCACCGGTCCCTGCGAGCCAGCAAAAAAAAACCCACTGTACAGCACAGAAAAGAGACCCCCGCCGTGAGTTGGGATTTTTTTTTCTTTGGCTCGCACCGACACCCAACCGAGCAGGCGTTTTTGCACAGACCAAGCCTCTGCACAGAACGCAACCATGTCGACAGTAAAGAGGTCGCTTCCGGCCCTTCCTGAGGGTTGGGAGGCCGACAAGGACTTCAAGCCGCTTGGCAAGCTGAGCGCCTCGACGGAGCGCAGCATCGAGCCTGTCGGCCCTCACTTCCTGGCCCACGCCCGCCGCTCGCGCCACAAGCGCACCTTCTCCGAGGATGACCGCCTCCAGGCCCAGGAGCGTGCCAAGAAGGTCGAGGTGGAGGACGACGGCGAGATCAGCGAGCCCGAGGACCCCATGATGTTCACCCGCGACGCCAAGGACTGGAAGGTACGTGCTGTGGATGGCAGGGCGGGGCATTTTCCTGGCAACGGAGCAAGCTGTACTGACCTCGTTGCTCTCTCGCACGCATAGAACCAAGACCACTACCAGGTCATGGGCCTGTCCAAGTACCGCTGGAAGGCCACCGAGGACCAGATCAAGCGGGCACACCGCAAGAAGGTGCTGAAGCACCACCCCGACAAGAAGGCGGCGGCCGGCCGCCCCGAGGACGACAACTTCTTCAAGTGCATCCAGAAGGCGACCGAGGTGCTGCTCGACCCCGTCAAGAGACGCCAGTTCGACTCGGTCGACGAGAAGGCCGACGTGGAGCCCCCCACCAAGAAGGAGCTGCAGAAGGGCAACTTCTACAAGCGTTGGGGCAGCGTGTTCAAGGCCGAGGCCCGGTTCAGCAAGGTGCACCCTGTGCCGACCTTTGGCAACGAGGACTCGACCAAGGAGGACGTTGAGAACTTCTACAACTTCTGGTACAACTTCGACAGCTGGCGCTCCTTCGAGTACCTGGACGAGGACGTGCCCGACGACAACGAGAACCGCGACCAGAAGCGCCAGATGGAGCGCAAGAACGCCAACGCCCGCAAGAAGAAGAAGGCCGAGGACAACGCCCGCCTGCGCAAGCTGCTCGACGACTGCTCTGCCGGCGACGAGCGCATCAAGCGCTTCCGCCAGGAGGCCAACGCCGCCAAGAACAAGAAGCGGCTTGACAAGGAGGCGGCCGAGAAGGCTGCCGCGGAGGAGGCCCGCCTCAAGAAGGAGGCTGAAGAGAAGGCTGCCAAGGACGCCGAGGAGAAGGCCAAGGCCGATCGCGAGGCTGGCAAGAAGGCAAAGGAGGCAGCCAAGAACGCCGTGAAGAAGAACAAGCGTGTTCTCAAGGGCTCCGTCAAGGACGCCAACTACTTTGCCGAGGGTGACGCGTCGCCGGCGACCATCGACGCCGTGCTGGGCGACGTCGACCTGATCCAGTCCAAGATCGACGCAGACGAGATTGCCGAGCTGGCCGGCAAGCTCAACGGGCTCAAGGTCTCGGGCGAGATCAAGGCCGTTTGGCAGGGCGAGGTCAAGCGTCTCATCGATGCTGGCAAGCTCAAGGAAGGTGACGCCAAGGCTCTGGCTTAGGATGTTTCTCTAGATTACATGACGGGATGGGATAGATGGAAGCTTTTCGGACCAGTTTATGACCTAGACAATCGGCCTTGCATGGGAGACCAAGACAGCGATCGAACCACACCAAAATAGACTGTTCGGATGGCTCTTGCTTCAGTATCCAGTCCTCTGAACTCGCTTTGCTTACTATTGGCTTGTTTGCCATATGATCTTGTTTTTCCCAGCGTTTCCCAACGAACCCAGTGCTTCGCCCAACGCTCTTGGTCCATCATAGTTCTCCTGTGCGCAGTCCAAGCGGACAACGCCCCTTTTCATGTGATGCGTGCACGGCTCACCCTGCTAACACCCTTATCAGGCATGCAAGCGTCGGTTTTTGCATCTTGTACATGGCCATTGCCCCCCCATTTTTTCCCCGGAAAGTTAACTATGTTGTCACATATGTTACCGCAACAGTCTCCGGCTCCAGATATCTGTCCGGAGTTTGCCGGTCGAGCAGCACGATCTCTAGTTTCGCCCCGAGATGTCATTGGAGGGTTGCCAAAGGACAAAGCTCAGAAATTAGGGCAGTTCACGGGGCCAACCACCGGGCAAGGCGCGGAGGTCCCGCACAGGCTGCATATCATGAGACAAGCACCGGGCGGTGCTTGTGTTGATGCAGATCGGATGCATTTTTAGATGGACATATATATCCATGCGGTACAGCATCTCTTTTCGCATCCTCCATCATTAGGAATGCTCCCAAGTAGTTTGTTTGCCTTGTGTCAAATAGAAATATCCAAAATGCCAGGGAAGGTGAGTCTTGATGTGATTTCTTTGGTCCTTCATCAAGCTTGTGCTCTGGCTAACGACAACGAAACCCCTTCTTCAGATCGCCACACAGCGGGAATGCATGCGGGTCCGGAAGGACCTGCTCCATCGCGAGAACGAGCTTGCCCGCATCTCTCAGCACGTCGCCCGAGGCATGCGGGAGATGCCCATGATGAAGATCGAGAAGGACTACGTCTTCACTCGGCCTGATGGCAGAAATTTCTGCCTCCCCAATCTCTTCGAGGGCAAAAGGCAACTAATCGTCTACCAGTAGGTTTCTTTGCAGGAATATTATTCCCTGTGGCATCTCCTCGTCGGCCAAGCCTGATACGTCTGCCGCAGCTTTACCATGAGCCACGACATGTCCAAAAGCTGCGCCCACTGTACCTTCATGACTGGTATCTCCTCGGACGCGAGGCGGCTCGCCGCTAGCGACACGGCCTTGTGTGCCGTGTCTCGAGGCTCCATGGAAGAAATCAACGATTGCAAAGAGCGTGTTGGCCTCGAGATTCCCTGCTACGCCAGCACCAGTCCAGAGTTCAACTGCGACATGTACACGATGATGACGGGCCAGGAGTGCAAAGGGAGGCTCGAGTCCGGCCATCACCATCACCACCCCCACGAGCTCAAGAGCACGGGACCGATGGGCAAAGGCGCGCGGCTGTCCAAGAACATCATGGACGAATTCATGGACGATCTTTTGGACGGCATCACGGGGTCGGCCAAGGATGGCAAGGCCCTTGCGGCTGATGTCACGGATGAGAAGCGCAGCCGGATGTGCAAAGGCCACGATGGCATGGGCGAGCAAGCGGGCGTCAGCATCTTCTGCAAAGGGGCTGACGGAACCTTGTACCACAAGTACTCTTGTTCGGCTGACATGATGATGAACAGGCTGGCTTTGATGGAAATGACACCAACGGATATTGGAATCTGAGTATCCGGGGTTGGTTGAGCGTTGAACTGGATAACACAAATTAGAAGCGTTACATGGACTTGATGATAACTTCGGATTCAGTTCCGGGTTTGTTGGTGATGCTAAATCCTTGCCCTATACCTAGTCCTTTGCTTCTGACATCATTTCTTCTCCTCTGCCTCCTTTGCCGCCTGCATCTCTTGGTCTCTTGCATCCTGCATCTTTTTGTCTTCCTCCTCGGTCTTGGGCACCGTAATCAACATGGGAACAGTCACTGCGTTAAGTTTCCGGAAGGTCTACGAACGATATTTATCATGTCAGTTTCTCTCGGCAACGCCTTGCCGAAACGGGTGTTTGTAGTAAGGGGCCGGGGGATAGAAACGCACGTTCGCGATAACACCCTCGGGGAGTTTGTCATTCCACCTGTCCTGGACTTTGTGGATCTTGCCATCTTCGCCGAGAAAGATGTTGACCACGCTGTCGATGGTGTGGGCCTTGCCGATGCCGCGCAAGACATATTTGTTGCTGCTCGTCAGGCGAATGGGGTTGCCGGCGTCGGTGACGGTGTGCGACTGTAGCTTGATAGGGCTGAAAAGCGCGGGGAGGCCGTACCATTGGGCCTTGTATTTGGCCTCGCCCGCAGCAGTCGTAATGGGGTCCTCAAACACGGCGTCGGGCGACCAGAGGCTGAAGTGTTTAAGGGTAGGGTTTCCCTCGAAGAGCTAGCACGTGTGTTATTATTTGTGCATATTTAGACGGATGTCTGCATGCCTGCCCAGAGTTTGTAGCCTACATCGAGCACGCTCCCGACGGCCAACTTCTGGTGGGGCGACAGCTGGACGCCCGGGGCCTCGTTGATGGTGGTGTTCCTGATGCCCAGCGACGAAAATGTCGGCGCCTCGGTCTTGGCCTCGGCCTGAGCCTGAGCAGACTCGGACAGGGTGTTGGTGTTGGCGGCCATGGTCCTGGTGGAGGTGAATAGCGAACTTGTCAGGGGTCTGGCGGCGTGGGACTGCGGCGGAACGAGGATTCTATGCCTTGCAGGGCGGCAGCAGTTGAGAATCACAGCGGACATGACTCCTTTTTGCAGTCGTTTAAGGTGCAGAAGACAGGAAGCGTCCAATGATTTTTACCCGAAAACTCTGACAACACAGCACCAAATATCATCCTACGCGAGCGGTAGACGGAGTACCGGAGCCAGTCGACATCATTGTGAACGACAGTCATGACACGCCTTGACGTCACCATATTTGGGCGCCTTGGACTGCTTAGTGGCGGCGAGATCTCGACGCTTCGATGTTGGCGTCGCGATCGGAAATGGAGCATCGATAGGCAGCCGGGATTCGCTATGGAGTGCATGGGAAACAGCGGGGCCGCAGTGGGGCCAAGCACTGGTGCTAAAATTAGGAACTGTTTGGCTGGGCTGCACAGACGCTGCGGCACGGCGGTCCCTGAATTTCGTTGGCTTCGAGCTTCAATCACAAGAATCCTTTCGAATCTGCCCACCAACTTGCCTGACGTTTGCGGCATTAACTCTAAGCAATTGACGCCCCAAGACACCGTCGTCGAGCTCCAGCCGTCGTGCATCCTGGTCTGGCCGTGTGCTGGCCCCAATCATCAATCGAGATCACCAGAGAAAAACGGCGGCAGCCCGAGTGGGCAGGCAACAGTCTCCAGCAGAGCTCTGGTTCGTCGTGGCTCAACCGCTGCATCGGGACGCCATCTCGCGCGGAAAGCAGCCAGTCCAGACCGACAACGAGGCAGGCACCCGAAAGGCGTTGCAATTCACGTGCCTCTCTCTTTTCCCGTTCTTTTTCTTCTTCTTTGTGCACCGTCCAAGCCTCGCGGTGCGCACTCAGCAGAGAGCTCCGCCCGCAGTCGGGCAGAGTAAGCAGCGACGCATTCGGCAGCACACGCCCCTGAGCCACTCGGACCGGGCCTGTCAGTGTCAGGCCCGCCAACACCACCGAAGCGCCAACAGCGCCTGCTGGGTGGGCCAGTCCCCCACAGTCGCAGAGCCTGGCCGCCGCCCGATCCGGAAGTGCGCAGCCTGCCGCTTGACTCCAAAGGCCCCGTTGCTGAGTCCTCCTGACTGCACCCTCAGCACACTGCCCCGGCTGCCACCCCCATCCACACGCACACGCTGTGGTTCCCAGACGCGGCCACAGCAGCACCACCAGCCCTGCAGGACCCTTGTCCCCCGCAAGACACACGATTGCTTGGCTATGCAACGGGTCCCCATAAGAGATGTCTTGCGTCCGGCTGCATCCACTCAAGAGCCTATGGCTCGTGTTGTCTCTTTGGTTGATTTCCAAGTCTCTTTGTCATCTTCCACCTATTGTGTACCTACCTCTCTCGTGGGCCGCCATTGCCGTCCACTCCCAATAACGACTACAGCCGACCCCAACCGATACAAAATCCGCAAGACAGTGCAGTGCTTTGGGACCAGGCCGGATCGCCTCAACTCGGCCTGCGAGCCCCCTAACATTGTTCTGGCCTCGCTTCAATCTCCACAGCGCTAACAGAAACACAGACCTATCATGTTGCCAACCAGCATGCAACACTCTAACCCCGTGCCTTTGAAGCTCGACTCGGTGCAGCCGGCACGGCAACAGGACGACCGCTGGGCTCGTGATTCCAGGGACGAGACCTGCTCCAACTACGAATACGACTCGAGCGACAGGCAACCCATCGAGGATCTGGTGGCCCGCAGCCAAAATGTGCTCGACGGGCTGAGCGAGGGCCCTGATGCTCGGTCGCGAGACTACGACATCGCCTCCGACTACGAGTACGAGGTTGACAGCGACTACGGCCCAACTGGCGGCCCCATCGGTCGCACGCCCAGCAGACGCTTTGGCAGCCGGGCATCGCGCAAGGGCAGGAGGGCCCAGGCTGCGCGACAGCCAGCCGTGCCTCAGCCAGCCATGACCGCATCAGTCGCCGTGGCGTACGGTGTTGGCATCCCTCGCGATGGGCCCTCGATCCGCCCACCCCCGTTGGCCATACGCAAAACCCCCAGCGATGCATCGATGACCGGCAGCACCTCACGACGCGCCCCCGCCGACGGCCCCAGCCGGAAGCTGACAGTGCGTAGGCCAACAGTCACCCAGAGGCCCTCGCTCTCTGCTGCCGACGAGGGGCTTGACGACTTCGAGAAGTCCCTGGCGCGCATGTCCCACATGATCCTCCGTGATCTGCCCGGCGATCCTGCCAAGGAGCACTCGCAGCCACCATCCAGCGCCCAAGCCATGCAGCCGGAGCAACCTCGCACCCAGCAGCACCAGCGGGAGGCATCGCGGCCGCCTCAGCCCGCCACGTCGATGCCCCGCGCCAGCAGCGACAGTCATATGTATGGCCGACCCAGCATTGACCGAACCAGGAACGCCAGCGAAATGCGCCGGGGCTCGCCGCCTCTTGCTGGCCGCCAAAGCTCCTCGTACCAGCGCTACCTTGACGTCAAGGCGCGGGCGTTTGAGGGCCAGAGTGAGATGGTGGAAATCCCCATTGTGGATGACGACGGGAGCCGGGAGAAGAACAGCGGGCGCAACCGCTCGCTAAGTCTTGATTCGCAGAACCCCGACCAGCCCCTGCCGCCCTACTCCAAGGCCCCTCCCACTGGCCACCGCGGACTTTTCGAGGGGGCCCGCGCCAATGCTGCCTGGGCAGACGCGGAGAGGGTATCAGGCACGGGTCCCGTCGCCCATGGCTTCCGCCTGGCGGCCATCCTACTTGCGCTCATGCTGGCCATCCTTGTCGTGGGCATGGACATTAACATCCTCGCGACCGCCGTCCCGCGCATCAGCAAGGACTTTGACGCCTTCAACGACAGCTCCTGGTACGGTGCCGCCTTTCTCATGACCTGGTGCGCGTTCCAGATCATGTTTGGCCGGCTGTACACGGTCTTCCCCGTCAAATGGGTCTTCTCGTCGGCCCTGTTCGTCTTCTCGCTCGGATCGCTCCTTGCGGGCGTCTCTCCTAATTCGCTCGCCCTGATCGCCGGGCGCGCGATCCAAGGCATGGGTGCCGGCGGCATCCTCGCGGGTGCCTTCATCATTAGCTCGCTCCTCGTCCCGCTGAGCAAGCGTCCGTTGATGGGCGGTTTGATAGCCGCCATGGAGGGAGTCGCAATGATCACAGCTCCCGTCATCGGCGGCGCCCTTACCGATCACGCGCACTGGCGCTGGTGCTTTTACATCAACCTCCCCGCCGTTGCTGTCGTTGTCATTATTATCGTCTTGTGCTTGCACGTGCCGCCCGAGCACGCCACTTACAAGGCCGTCCCCAGAGAAGACCTCGGGAGCTTCTGGAAAAAGGCCGCCAGCCTGGCCAGTAGGCTCGATCTGATCAGCAGCGTCGCGCTGGTTCCGGCAATCATCGCCCTGCTTCTGGCCCTGCAATGGGGCGGGTCCAAGTACGAATGGAACTCGGGCGCCGTCATCTCCCTTCTGGTCGTCTCGGTCCTCTTCCTGGCAGTCTTCTGCTACTGCCAGCACCTGAGGCAGGACCTCGCCATGGTTCCTCCGCGAATCTTCACGCAACGCACCATCCTTGCCGGGTTCTGGTTCATGCTGTGCACCAGCTCGGCCCTCATTGTCATTATTTACTTTGTACGTCTTCGCCGTTCTCGACCTCACCGCCTCCAACGAGAAATCCCTCATCTCCCTCATCCTCTCCTGTGCCAAGGACGCAATTCTCTAACAGCTGCTGCGCTCTCTATAGCTTCCTCTCTGGTTCCAGGTAATCACCAACGCTACGCCTGCTAACTCGGGTATCAGGCTGGTCCCCATGCTGGTTGCCGTCGTTGTCGGCGTGCTCCTCTCGGGGGCCCTTGTCAGTGTGACAGGCCACTACGCGCCCTTTATGCTCCTCGGCACGATCCTGATGTCGGTGGGCTCCGGGCTCCTCTCGACGTGGACGCCGACGTCGGAAGAGGTGCTGCTGGTTGCCTTTCCTGCGATCTTTGGCGCTGGCTGCGGCATCGCCTTTCAGCAACCCATAGTGGCTGTGCAGTCGGTGCTCAGCGACGAGGACATGCCCGTCGGCATCTCCGTCATCCTCTTCGGACAGGCGATCGGCACGGCCCTGGTGCTCTCGGTAGCCGAGACAATCTTCTCCAGCCGGCTCAGAACTAACATCAGTGAAATCACCGGCGTCGCCGTCGGGCGCCACACGCTGACCGAGGGCGGCGTCCAGGGCATCGTCAAGGCGATCACGGGCTCCGACGGGTCGCTGACCCAGCTAATGAACGCTTACAACAAGGCAATCACACAGTCCTTCTACGTCCCCGTCGCCATGGCGGCCCTGTCCGTCATGGGCGCGCTGGCCATCGAGTGGCGCAACGTCAAGCGCGAGGAGCAGCGCCGGAGGCACGAGGCCGAGCTGATAATGAACGAGAAGCATGGACCGCACTCAACCTCTAACTTTCACCCCCACCACCAGAGATCTTTCATGGCGCACAGTATTGACCCCTGTCAGGCGATTCCTTACCACGAGCAGAACCCGCAGCAGCATTACGAGCAGCGATACTCGCCCGAGGCAGATGCGAGCCGGCCGCAGCCCTATGACCAGGCGAGCGCGCGCATGGGCTCCCCTTACGACCAGGCCGGATCCAGGATGGGCACGCCGTACGGCCAGAGCCACCACCGGTTTGGCACCGATGCCGCGGGGCCCTACGAGACGCAACAGGGCAGCTACTTCCCCCACCAGGTTGACGCCCAGCCGGGCCTGGGCCTGAACGGAAGTTACTACGGCCAGCAGCAAAGCCAGGTGTCGAGCTCATACTACGAGATTGCGCCCGTCGCAGGCCGCTAACGAACCAGCAGCCGGGTATAACAGAACGCAGATTTCATGACGATGCAGATAAGCATCCGGACGAGTATGGCCGATCAAGTGTCCCGAGACACGCACTAACCATTGTATTAACACCTTTTTTCTTTTGCATACCTTTGGAGTTTGGGGCAACGGTTTATCTCTCGAGGCGAGAGGTATTATTTCCCTCGGTTTATGGGGTCTATGGAGTTCTTTGATCATTTTCCAGGACGTTATTCATTTGGGTTTTTGGGCTTTTTTCTCTTCTCTTCTTTTTGGAAACCTCCCAAGCTTGGTGAGCCTTCATCCCTTTTTGTCTTACTCTTTTCTCGTTATCGATACCCCTGCCGTCTTGGAGGGAAGCATGTGCTTCCACTCTTTTTTCAAAGTACATAATTCGTTTGGGAATTCCGGGTCCGCTTGTTGAATTGAAATCATGTGAAGCCCCCTCAAATTCTGTGTTTGCTCACCCGTTCCTGATCATGCGTCCAAGTAGACGAAGTTGTGCCCGCGGCTGGAATATGGTCGAGAAAGTAGGCCACGCTATCGATCTTACATGTTTAATTTGAGCAGTAGATCGAGGCTTGGGCATGCTTGTGCCGTACCAGGGGCACCGCCAAGGCCGTGCCGCACTGCCAACTGCTTACGCCCGCCAAGAGAGGAAGGATACAGAAAAGGGGTGCCGCATGCGGACTCGGAGCATCCAAGTGCTGAGACCGCCTAGGACCAACCTGGGGGTATAAATGGGATTTTGATGGCATAAAATAAGACTGGTCACCTAAAGGGGGGGAACAAACGGTTTCAGAGCAAGATTTGAGTTGTTTTTTTTAACACTATCTCAAGTAAGCCGCAAAAAGATACCCAAGCGAAGCCAAAGACCATGGACCCTGGCTACCAGCCAGTAAACGCCGCCATGCGCCAAAACTCCAATGCTAAACTTGAAAAGGAACAGTCATGAAATGGTGGATGTGGAAGTCGTGAAAAAGCCACACCACGAGGGGTGTTTGTAGGATCAACACCCACTTGAGGAAAGAGGAGGGGTGAGAGGAGAAAAATGGAAAGCTGACAATACCTGTGGCTTTGTTTAGTCCCAGCCCCGGTCACGAGCCCAGTCGGGGCCGCCAAATGAGGCACCGAACTGGGCCTGCTTCTGCTCCTCGAGCTCCCTCATGGCCTTCTCGGTCCTGCGCTTCTCGGCCAAGGTGGGGAACTCGGAGTCGTGGCCGAACAGGAAGCGGCCCGGGTGTACGGCGGCCAGGACGACGAGGCAGAGCAGGACGGGGAGGGCGTCGAGCGCGTAGGCGACCTTTTCGGAGCGCAGGCCCGGGCCGGCGACGCTGGCGCCGCCGCCGCCGCGCCGCCCGAGGAATAGGCCGAGCTCGACGAGGCGGAAGACGTCGCGGACGGTCAGCAGGAAGGCCACGGCGCACAGGGCGTAGTGCAGGGGCCGCCAGCCGCGCTTGGCGGGCTCGGCGACGCCGGCGCCGTAGCCGCGCCCGCGCTCGGCGTCGTAGCGCGCCATCTGCACGGCGAAGGCGACCATGAGGCCGGCGAAGGCGACGGTCGTGGCCTGGTGCAGCGCCAGGCCCGCGACGAGGACCTTGGCGCCGGCCCTGGCCAGCTCCCAGTCCCGCTGGGGGTTACCGCCGCCGGCTGTGCCGAGCAGCAGCAGTATGCCGCCGGCGAGCTGCAGGACAAAGGACGCGACGTCGAGCGCGACCAGGGCGGTCGAGAGGCGCCCGGCGGCCACCCTGCACACGCTCGCGGCGGGGGCGTAGAACAGGACCTCGCGGGCAAAGGTCATGTGGGCAAAGGCGGCGACCCAGACGGGGGCCATGCGGTGGAGCAGGGCGTGCGCGGCGGCCAGCGGCAGCGAGGCCTGGTCCCTGGCGCCGGCGGCGTGCAGGGCAAAGGCCGCGGCCTCCCAGGTCGCGCCGACGATCAGGACCCAGCAGTAGGTCTTGCGGGTGAGGCGGGCCACCATGGCGTGGAGGGCGGCCAGGAGGGCAAAGAGGACGGCGACGGCGACGGCGGGCGCAAAGTCGACAAAGTGGGGGTAGCGGGCGTCGCAGGCGCCGGCGGGCAGGAAGCTGTCATCGCCGCGGAGGTAGTGCCTGCAGCCGGCCGGGCCCGTGCGCGGGGGCCACGCCAGGCGGGCGCCGTGCAGGTCGGCGAGGGGCGGTCCGGGAGGGCCCATGGCGGCGGCGGCGGCTGGCTGAGGCGGGGCTGCAGGCGGTGGGCGAGTCCGCGCGACGGCGAGGAGGAGGGCTGTGTGATTAGATGTTGGGATATTAGCAGCTGGAGCAGGGTTCGCGAGGGCAGAGAGGACATGTCCGCGCGTGACCCGTCAGAGAGTGGGAGACGGTCGGCCGAGGCCGTCGACAGAGAGGCCGTGGATAACGATGTGGTGGACAGTTGCTCGACGGCGATGGAGGAGGTACGGATGTCAAGCAAGCAGGAACAAGAGCAGCATATCGACGGCGTGGGTTGTTTGGACCAAGGCGCTATAGCGTGGACGTGAAGCCATCTTGATTAAAAGGCGCCGCTGTGGAACGGCATATTCTAGTGTAGTCATCTGTCTACTGCACGGCGTTTGAAGGCAGGCTGCGAACAGGCTGGTTACTGTGCGGGCGTGTTAGTGGAATCAGGCACTACAGTGAGAGGCCAGTCATCTGTGGGGTGAATCTGGGGATGGGCAGCGAGGGGTTGGTGTGTCAGCACTGCTGCAGGTCGCGTTGAAGACGATGCAGGGCTGACGCTTCCTGGACAGGTTTACTACTCGACGGATGCAGCCATGGGGAAAAAAAGAAGAGAAAAAAACGTGCTGACTGCAGGGCGGGATCTACTTTAGACGCAAGGACAGGACCGTCGCGGGCTTTGTAGTAATCAGATCGGCCGAGTGCAGCCCAGCACCGGCACCGCCCTGTTGCGCGAAATGCAGGCGGGCATTTATTGATTCTGTGCATGCATGCGCCCTGCCCAGCCCCAAAAGTCTTGGCTTGGGCCGGCTGATGCACGGCGATTGCGAGACAGCCCGACACACTCCGTCGGCCTGGGTCTGTCGGCCCATCTGATGCAGGCCGCGGCCTGGCCTTTGTTTGCCCAGTACGCCCGCGTAGCCGAGTTTACTCGACAGGTCAGCGTCGAGGCCAACGTCGACGTCGACGGTGATAGCAGCAAGACGCTCGAGGGAGCAGACAGCATCTTACTGTTCTCGGCGAGCTTTGAATCAGTACAAGAAGATCTTGTCCGACCTGGGCAGGAGAAAGGATGCCACGCCAAGCAGGCCATCACAGCCAACACCCACCACCATCTCCAGCAGCCACACGGCGCGGAATCCGTTCGTTTTGCTTTGCCAAGCTTCAGCCGGTCCGGAAAAGGCCGATATCGAGACAATTCCAAGAAGCAAGGAGCTGTCGACAAGCGACGCTCCAGGTATCCCCAAACCCCAAAAACGCACACACACTCTCTCTCGTCTGGCCAAGCAGCGAGTCTGGAGCACTGCCGCCCACACTCGCCCTGCGCTGACCACCCACTCGTTCGTTACACCAGACAATACTATTGCCTGCAGCACGCCGACCGCACGGGCCGAGGCATGAAGTCATCACCACTAGCCCGAGCCAACGGGGAAGCGACCCGCTATCGATAACCTGCCTCGTAGGGCTAACAGAAGAGAAAGAAAAAAAACCTGCCAAGGCGAGGCTTCAGCTGAGTTCCAGGGCCGAGCAAAGCCACACCCACCAGCCCGGGACTTGAACATTGGCTGCTCCCAAAATAGCAAGCACTGCTCCGCTCGCAATCGCACAGAGACTGACCTGCCGATCAACCCCAGATCCCCCCATTCCACGTCCTCCTCCAATGTCCATTGACCGACGGGATGCACGGACCTGTCACTCCCTCGCGAGTTCGGACGAAGGCGCCAAACACCAGGCAGGAAGATTAAAACCAAGCATCCCCCTGCGTCCCCACAACCGCTTCCCGCATCTGCCTGCTGGATACCTGCTAGCCGCCACATCTGGGAAATTAGGGCTTGACGCACTGCACGACGGGGTTGCTTCGGGCGAGTCGCCGAACCGTAGGGCACGACCACCAGGTTTGGAGACCCGACAACCGCAA
Organism: Nakataea oryzae; assembly: GCA_003049435.1. NCBI lineage: Eukaryota > Fungi > Ascomycota > Sordariomycetes > Magnaporthales > Magnaporthaceae > Nakataea > Nakataea oryzae. Next base: position 29,261 of record PYSQ01000393.1, read on the forward strand.
TGCTAACAAAACACAGACAGGCGGGCAGACCAGGACGGCGACAAAAACTCTGCCAGTGTGCAGCAGCACGAGCGGGTCCCATGCATGTCGCTCGCCGTTGGCAGGTGGAGGTGGGAGACGATCAAGGCGCCACCGACCCTGGCTTAGCCCTGCGGCGAGAACGGCAGTGGACGTCGCGCTTGGTGTTTTTACGCCTTTCCTTACTGCGCCAATATTCCGAGCACGCAGTTCATTCCATGTTATTACTACTATTTGTCAACAGGCAGCAGAGATAAGATGCAGCAATAGCAACAAAAAAAAGCAAAGCCTTTTTTCATGCAGGGGCGGCCACACAGAGGCTTTGGGGCGCCAGCCCGGTGCCTTGAACAGGGACAGAAATCTGACAGCGCAACGGGCCAATCGACCTGCTTGCATCGCGACTCCGTTTGCTGGCTTGGCTGCAGGATCGCGGTGGCTTGTGTCTGGCATTACTGGCTCTGCCGCCTGGAGACTGGAGACTGGAGCGCCGCGCCTTCCACTTAGCCCGCCCCACCGCGCCCCTGTGCCCGCCAATCGTGTTTTGTTTCCGAGGGCGTTGTTTGGTGAGGGGGAGATTGAGGTCGGCCAGAAGTCCCCACGCCACGGTCGACGCATTGGGAAGGCAGTCTCTGTCGTAATCTCACGCCCCCTCTTCCGTCAGCCGAGACCGAATTTCCGCCAGGTGCGAGCGAGGCTCTGCAGATGCGCATCTATTCTCGAACTGGACAGCGGTCCCGAGCAGCTTTGGAGCCACACACACACACCCACACCCACGCCCACACCCCGCGTCATCCAATCCGACCAAAACACACACGCCCCGAGGTCGTCGTTTCTGTGAGGCGGCGGCAGCGGCGGCCCTGCTTTCAGGCCTCGAGGCCCAGGCCCGCTGCTGCTGCTGCTGGCGGCACGCCCACTGCCTGCCCGCGCAGCAGCAGCAGCAGCAGCCAGGCCACAGGCGGGGGGGCCTATTCTTTCTATTTTCTGCCGCCGCCAGAGTAAGAGCGCGCTGCTCCAGCCGCGCTGCTCACTGTTCCGGTCTTACTGTTTGGTCCGCAGCCGCCCTGCACGGCGTGCCACCCCTGCCCCCTGGGGCCCTGCCTGCGCCGTGCTGCTGCTGGCCTGGCCTTGATGCAATCGGCGCATCGCCCTTTGCGGGGGTGTGTGGCCTGGCCCATCGTGGTGGTTTGACCGTTGACGGCTCTTGGTAGTTAAAGTTGCCGGTGCCCACTCGCCTTGGAACCTTCCATTTAGACCATCATCATCATTCTCATCACATTCCAACATATCCATCATCCGGACTACTACCAGCCCAGAACATCTCCACCTCCTGACACTAACCAGCATCTAATCACGCATAAGCTCTCGACTGGCATTGTCTTGTGGAACTCACCTCCTCTTTTTTTTTCATCTCCCTTCTCCTTTGTCTGCTCCTCTCCTTTGTCAACGTCAGTCACAATGGACTCCTTCCAGAACATGGCTTCGGGCCCGCAGATGCACCACCCCCAGCCCCAGCAGCACCAACAGCAGCCGCACATCATCAACAACACCAGGTCGCAGAACATCTCGTACGCCGACCTCATGAAGCCCGACGAGGACTGGCGCGTGCTTCCCGATGCGGCCGAGCGGAGGAAGATCCAGAACAGGCTGGCCCAGCGTGCCTACAGTATGTCACCACCACACCACCAACCGTGGCCCAACACATGAC
>PYSQ01000394.1:0-30949 GCA_003049435.1 Nakataea oryzae
GGCGCGCGCACACGTCTTGGCCCGTGCAGCCCGCTGACTCCCCCCGATTGTGATAGGCTGCTGCCCGCCTGCACCGCCTGCGCCGCCCTTGGCGTGCAGTGTCTCGTGCGCGCCCCCGAGGTCGGCCTCGCCGCCGACGGCGCGGCCCTCACCCACGCCTCGCTCGGCGGCTACATCCGGACGCTGCGCCAGCGCGTGGCCCAGCTGCAGCAGGGCCGCCCGCAGCCTCGCCTACGTGGCCGCCAGCCTGCACGCCGCCGCCGTGCGCCTGCTGCCGCTCATCTTTGACGGCGCGCGCACCCTCGACGCCCTCCACTGCATGTGCATGCTGCTCATCTACGCCCTCTTCAGCCCCGCCGGCGGCTCTGCCTGGCAGCTGATGGACCTGGCCATGAAGACGTGCATCTCGGCCGGGCTGCACAAGGACCCTGGCGGCGGCGGCGGCGGCCCGCACCTGACGGGCGACTGCGACCCCGTCTGACTGTTCTGGACACTGTACGTCCACGACCGGGCCCTGAGCTCGGCCATGGACCGCCCCTTTAGCATCCAGGACAGCGACATCTCGGTCCAGGTAGGCCGGCCATCTCCGCTGCGCGCACCCGTCGTACCCAGAGAACCACAGACTAATGACACATGGCCTGATGTCCCACACACAGATCCCGCCAGACGACGACGACCAGGGCAGCTGCGCAGAGGCGGCGTCCGAGGCGTCCAGGGCAAAGATGGCTGCCTGCCGCCACCTGGTCCGCCACGCGCAGCTCATGTCCAGCCTGCGTGAGGGCGGCGACAAGGCCAGCCCCATCTTCTCCTACAGCAACCTGTGCTTCTGGCGAGGCCTGTCGCCCTCTGCCGCCGCCCACCTCCGGGTCCCCGCCCGGGACTGGTCCGAGTTTGTCGACCAGCTCTCGTGCCGCGCCCTCATGTGCCTCGTCTGGCCCGCAGCCCCCCAGAGGGCCCACGCCCACGCGCCACCCTTGGCCGCCGCAGCCCCGGAGTTTCTGCTCGGGAACATGGCCGACGTCGAGCGCGACGCCGTCGACTCGTGCACGCGGCTCATCGACCGGCTCTACGCCCGCTCGGCCTCGGATGCCCGCCTCTCGAGCACCTTCCTCGACGCCTACGACGTCCTCTCGGCCGTCGTCGTCCTCGTCTGCGTCACGCGCCGCCGGCGCCGGCGGGGCCAGGAGCCAGCAGACCCGGCGGCGCTACCGCAGCTGCTCGGCTCCATCAACAAGGCGTGCGCAGTCATCACCGACATCTCTGCGCGCTTCCAGGGGCTCCGGGTCTTCCAGGAGCTGGCCATCGGGCCCTCCACGCGCGTCATGCAGGACGGCGACGGCCAAAGCAACAGTGCCAGGCCCGCGGGCCAGGGCGGGGCCGATAGGCTTCCGCTTGCAGTTCCCCGGCGGCTGCGTCGGTGCATCCATGCGTCTTTTGCCTGACCGCGCCCAGTGACATCAGATGCTTTTTTTTCGGCGCTTTTCTCCTTTGGTCGATCCTCTAAGACCAAACCCCTGGCGCCCACTTCCCGGTTCGGACCTCGTCCGGGCCAACAGTTCAAAAATACTAGTGGCACAGGTCTTGCGTTGCAAAGACGGGGCATTTTTGCCTCAGCTCCCCGCATATGCATGTGTCGGTGGATGGCTGTCCCAAAATCTCAAAAGAGACGGAAGATAACCAGCCATGCTACTCCAACCCGGGGCCCCGCCTGCCAAGGAGTTTTCCCCAGGCGTGCCTTGCGCCAGGCTGCGGACCAAAGCCGGGGTGCATATCCCTGGCAGGCGTGGAGACACCTCGGAGGCAGTCCGACGGCCATAACACGGGCGCTGTCCCATGGCATGATTCGCCGGCCCCCCTCTTTGCTGGCTCCCCTTTCCCCGCGCGCAGTCACGAGGCCGCCAAATCGGGAGCCTCCCCAAAACCCCGGATTCATGGCCAAGATCTGACTGGGACGTGGGGGAGTGACAGTGTCTGTGCCGGAGGCGAGGACAGGATGCACCAACACTGGTACACCAACATTGCCATGCCACGAGGTTGCTACTGGCACCGCAGCCGGGAGGGTGGTGGTGGCAGCATGGTTGGTGGCTGTGGGCCTGCCTGCAAGGGAGCTTTGTGTCTGGCTGGGGAAGAAGGCCGGTCCAAGTCGATAGTTGTGCGTCCACGTATTTAATAAAGATAGCCGTCCCGCAAGCCAGACCTCTCCGTGTCGGGCCTTGTCTGGCAGCGCCACCACCACCACCACCACCACCACCACTCAACCTCGAGAGACTCTGCATGCTCACCTCACCACCCGCCAGCACGCCAGACTCCGCACCCCCCAAGACCACCATGGCCGGGTCACTGCGATCCAATAGCTCCTCGCTCAAGGGCAAGGCCGACGGCGTCGACACGGTCGAGGATGCCGCGGTTCGCGACCCCGTCCTGGAGCGCTACGCACTGATCCGGGACAAGACGGCCGAGGAGCGCAGGGCCATCTAGAAGTCGCTGATGCGCAAGCTGGACTGGAAGTTCCTGTCCATGGTGACGGCTATGCTGCTCATAAACTACCTGAGCCACATCAACGTGTCCAACGCGCGCCTGGCCGGCATGCAAAAGGACCTGCACATGACCGACGTGCAGTGGAGCGCCGGCATCTCGCTCTTCTACGTCGGCTACATCATCTCGCAGATACCCGCCAACGTCGTCATGGCCAAGGGCCGCCCGCGCCTGCTGCTGCCCTGCTGCATGCGGGCCTGGTCGGTGCCCACCATCGTCATGCCGCTCGTCACGTCGCCGGCCGGCTTCATGGCCTGCCGCTTCCTCGTCGGGCTGGCCGAGGGGCCCTTTGTCCCCGCCGTGTCGCTCATGACGTCGTCGTGGTACCCCAAGCACGAGGCGCCGCTGCGCATGGGCATCTGGCACGCCGGCAACACCATCTCGCAGGCCATCTCGGGCCTGCTGGCCGCCGCCATCCTGCAGAACATGGACGGCGTCGGCGGCCTGCGCGCCTGGCAGTGGTTCCTGCTGCTCGAGGGCATCGTCAGCATCGCCGTCGCCGCCGCCAGCTTCTGGTTCATCCCAAACTTCCCCGACTCGACCGGCACCTACTTCATCGCCGACGAGGAGGCCGCCATGGTCCAGTACCGCATGGCCGTCTCGGCCGGCGGCCTGGCCGAGGACGACGAGGGCGGCTACTGGGACGGCTTCTGGCAGTGCATGAAGGACCCCTTCTCCCACATGTTTGCCGCCATCCACTTCTGCCTCATCATCGCCCAGTCCTACAAGGACTTCTTCCCCTCCATCCTCGCCACCCTGGGCCTGTCCAAGACCGTCACCTACCTGGTCCAGGCCCCGCCACCCATCATTGCCTTTTTCGTCCAGCTGGCCGTCTCGTGGTCGGCAGGGCGCATGCAGGAGTACGGCTGGCACATCATCGCCCCCATCGTCACCACGGCCGTGGGGTGCGCCATCATGATCACCCAGCTCAACACGGGCCTTCGGTACTTTTGCATGATTCTGCTGGTCATTGGTCCGTTTGTTGGTCTCAACGTAGGCGCCTCTCTCTCTCTCTCTCCCGTTCCCTCTCCCTCTCTACGTATGCTAACAACCATCACAGCTGCAAATAGCCTGGGAAACCAGCGTCGTGCCCAGGCCCCGCACCAAGCGCGCCGCCCTGATCGCCTACGCCAACTGCGTCAGCTCCGTCTCGCACTGCTTCACCCCCTACTTCTTCCTGCGCAACCAGGAGCCCTACTACCAGACGGGCAGCGCCGCCATCATTGTGGGCTGCGGGCTGACCGTCATCTTCGTCCTCGGCACCAAGTGGTACGCCATTCGCAAGAACAAGGCGCTCAAGGCTCCCGAGGATGCGGCCGGCGAGCCAGAGGGCTGGCGCTATGCGCACTAGGCACGCGTGGCTTAATTTTTTTCGGCTTTACGGGCTTGGATGGCTGGCAAAACTGGCAGCAGTCCCTAGTGTTAATTATTCGAGGTCGGAATATCAAATCGGTGTGCCTCAACTTGCTCTGGTGCTGTGCTCTTGCAAAATCCCATTCTTTCGCTATACCTGCAACTTGGAGTGTCTGGTGGCAACCCCCGATGCAGAAACCTGCTTCAGGACTGCACTCCAAAACTTGCTGTAATTTTGAACCCATCCAATCCACCACTTGTGGCTCGATTCGCAAGATGGACATGCAGTGCCGCCTTGCTACCCAAGCCCACGGTGCCAGCCCTCCGGTTCGGATTTCTTCCCATCCATGCAGGGGACCCTGGCCGGCTGGCTGGCCGGGCGGGCCAAGCCCCTGCCGCCGCCTTCTCCGCACCGGGCCAAGTCCGACGGGGTGTCCATCACGACAGGAACAGCCATCGGGCCACATCCGCTGCGAAGACCTCGGCAGCATCACAACACTCTCCTCCCCGTTTCCGCTCGGGGCAATCCCGCCAGCGCCCTGCAGCCCCCTCCTCATGGACAGCAAGCGGCTGCTGATGTCGGCATCTCGTTTCGGAACCCCGTGGCACCACGGGGCCTCTTCGGGTCGGCAGCGGGGGTAGCCCGGAAACCGGAGGTAAATCCACCACCGAGATCCGTCGCGGCCTGGAAGCAGACGTACCATCAAAAAGCAGCGAATAGACTCCAAAGAGAAACAGAGAAAAATAGACTGTATTCTTCCCACCAGGCCGCTGGCCTCTAGCATCTCTTATCAACTGTTGCAAACCCGCACATCCCACGTTTGAAGACCTCTTTGTATACTCCCGCCGAGGCCAAGGCCAGACGACCCGCACCCGCTCCCGCACCCGCACGACCAGTAGAAGAAGCCAGACGACGACAGCTGCACAGCATACACATACCGGCCCACGATGGCACCAGGCCTCATCTCCGACGCGCCCAAAGCGCCCAGCAGCAGCACGCCCGCCACGACCGACAAGCCGACGGTGCACCTGCTCGACGACTTCCACCCCGAGGTCATGGCCTACTGCAAGCGCAACTTCAACGCCATCACAAAGAGCCACCCGGACCACGGCAGGTGGCGGGAGGAGGCGCGGTACGTGCTGGTGCGGGGCTCGCGGCCGACGGCGGCCGACGTCGCGGCGTGCCCCAACCTGCGCGCCATCGGCAAGCAGGGCGTGGGCGTGGACAAGATCGACGCGGCCGCGTGCGCCGCGCGCGGCATCCCCGTGCTCAACACGCCCGGCGTCAACGCGCGCGCCGTCGCCGAGCTGGTGCTGGCGCTGGCCACGGCCGTCGCGCGCCAGGTCGGGTCCGTGTCGGCGCGGCAGGCGGCGGGGGCGCTGGTGCCCAAGGAGTCGTGCTCGGGCCTGCTGCTGCACCGCACGACGGTCGGGGTCGTGGGCATGGGCAGCATCGGGCGCCAGGTGGCCGCCATCTTCCGCGGCGCCTTCGAGGCCGACGTCGTCGCATACGACCCCTTCCTGCCCGAGGGCGCCTCGGTCGACGAGGTCCTGCGCGCCGCCGACGTCGTCACGCTGCACGTGCCCCTGACCACCGAGACGCGCGGGCTGATATCGTACGCGCAAATGCAAAAGATGCGCAGGACCGCCATCATCATCAACGCCGCGCGCGGCGGCATCGTCGACGAGGCCGACCTCGAGCGCGCCCTGGCTGAGGGCCTGATCTGGGGCGCCGGCCTCGACTGCCACGAGGAGGAGCCGCCGAGCAAGGAGAGGTATGGTCGCCTGTGGGAGCTCGGCGTCGTCAGCACACCGCACATTGGCGCCGCCACGGCCGAGACGCAGATGCAGACAGGGATGAGGGCGGCTGAGAGGATCCTGGAGTTTATCCAGGCGGAGGGCTGTAAATGACTCTAGACGCTATAATAGAATGAACCATTAAGAAGAAGTAAGAAAACAAAAGAAATAAAAAGGAAAAACAAAAAAAAAAAAAAAAAAACAAAGGATGAAACCCAACTCAAAGCAACCCTTATTATGCAATTTACCTCAACCAGTATGGCTACACTTTTTTTTTTCCCCCTTGGTTCCTTGCTCCTTTCAAAACCCGCCCCAACTCAACCATAACGCTGGACCGTGGACAAGAGGATCGGCCTGGGTAAGCGACTTTCTCAAGGCCAACATGTGCACCGCGTACGGGCTCAAAAGCTCGCTTCCTCCTATCGGGAAGGTGGCGACAGGCACCACGTCATCGATGCGATATACGCAGTTGTCAATCACCTTGACGTAGCGCACCATACGCTCCCCTCTTGGCCTACCATTGGCGTCGTCGTCGGGCGCTTTCTCCGCGTCTGGTATGATGATCTCGCCCCAAATGCGTCGCTCGGGCGGCACGCTCACCTCGGGAGGCTCCCAGACGTCCGGGTTCATGGCTGCGATTACATCCCTGTAATCCGAGATCAAGACGTGCACGTCGTCGCTGGCTTGCCAGGGGATCGAGGCCAGGCTGATGGCGTGCTCGCATTCGAGAGCATAACACAGCGCGGCCGACAGGGTGTGCACGTCAAACAGACAGTCGTCGCTGGGGCAGAGCCGGCGCAGCAGCCACAGCGCCTCGAGGCGCACCGCCAGGTCGCGGCACCAGCGCACAACAAAGTACAGCGGCGGCAGGATGCCGACGTCGAACCTGAAGCGCAGCTGGTGGCTCGGCTGGCCGTCGCTCCTCTGGTGGTACTTGCGCGCGGCCAGGGAGCGGGCCAGCTCGTTGATGCGGAGAAAAGAGGCCATGTGGCGGTCGAATGCCAGCTCGCCGGCGTCAAAGTCGAACTGGCCGGCCAGCCAGGCGCGGGCCGTGACGGCGCGCATCTCGAACTCGGTGACGGGATCAATGAACCAGTGCTCGGCCGGCTCCTCAAAGGCCGAGACGCCGCGCGGCAGGGCGCGGAATATGCCAAACATGGAGGACCAGCGGTCGAGGTTGGCCAGGGTGACGCGCTGCTCGTTGATGAGCGCGTCCGGGATGGGCTCGCCGCGGTGGGTGCCGACGCGGAAGGGGTCGGCCGAGTGTATGAGGTGGGCGGCTTGGGTGGTCAGGCCGTGCAGCACGTCCTGGGCCTCCTCGAGCGAGGTGAAGGTGGCGTTGCAGCGGGCCAGGACGCCGCCAAAGTCGTCCTTGAGGGCGGGCAGGGGCCTGTAGTCCAGGCGGCCGTAGAGGACGAGCGGGTAGGTGACGGCGCGGCGGATAAAGGGCAGCAGGTTCTTGCGGATCCAGGGGCTCACCGACGGCATGTCGTTGAACATGAGGATGGAGTGGCGGCAGTGCGTCATGGCGTCGGCGTGGTTGTGCAGCAGGAACTCGATGATGGAGAAGAGCACGCAGACGACGATGACGGCGCCCGTGTCCGAGTCGTCGCTGAGGTCCGTCTTGGCCACCAGGTGGCGGATGGCCTCGTTGAACTGGCGGATGGCGAAGCGCGTGACGGGGGCGGCGCCGACGTTGTGGAACTGCTCGTGGATGGAGCCGACGGCGATGGCGGCGTGCTGGACGGCCGGCTGGTTCTGGCCCAGCACCATGACGGCCTTGCCCCAGAAGAAGGTGTCGCACACGCGCGAGTACTGCGGCGCCGTGACCTCGATGTAGTACTGCAGCGACCGGCTCTCGCTCGCGGCCAGGTGCGACCTGCCCGAGGGCCAGACGGCGGTGCGGGGGGCCAGCTTGGCGTGCACCACGCGCGGGCGGATGGCGATGGGCCCGCTGGCCGCCGAGGACGCGGCGACGACGGCGCCCGACGAGGAGGAGGCGGCAGGGTGGTAGTCGTAGCCGTCACACACGCGCCCCGTGCTGGTGCAGCGCTCGCACGCGGGGCGCGCCTCGTCGCACTTGACCTTGCGGATCCTACATGCGACAGGGAGGAGCGTTGGTTAGTGGTGGGCGGTCAACGAGGCGGCGGAGGAGGGGGTAGGTAGGGTAGGCAGGAAGGAAGAGGCGGCAGCGGCAGCAGCAGCAAGCAACCAGCAGGCGGCGGCAGCACACGCAGCCACCGCCGTCGCCGCGCGCCGCGCGCCGCAGCAGCAGCCCCTCGCAACACATACTTGCATGTCCGGCACCCCGTCTTGACCTTTTTGCTTCCCTTGCGGGCCATGCTGATTGGCGCGACCGCCAGCTGAGTGAGAGGCTGCCGGGAAGCGGCCTCGAGCGATGCAGGTCCGAGCTTCTCCTTTTGGTGGGCCGAAGCGCCGACAGGCGGCTTTCAGTGCTGGAGCCGCAGCGCGCTGCCGCCGCTGAGTGGCCCGAGTGCGACTTGGCCAATCAGCGGCCGCCGCCCACGCACAGCCTCAGGCATGCAGGTCCTCAGGAACCAACGCGCCCCATCGCCGTTGGATTGCTGCACCACACAGTGCGTCTGCTGGTGGGGCCTGTCAGCCGGCAGAGGCCCACCCCCATTGCATTAGGCTACCACGGCTACCACTCTGCGATCCTTTGAGAGCCTCCACCGGCGGCCAGCCAGGAGCCAAGCCCGCCTGTGTTTGATTACTACCTCGTCTGCACGTCGCCTGCACCTCGTCTGCCTCGCTACAGCTGCGCACACGACCAACACCCCTCGCGCCCGCCGTCCCCGCACGCCCCGTCGAACCGCGCCTTGTGCGGGAACGGACAGAGTAGGCGCTGGTCGATGCTGCCCGTGACCTGGTTCAGCACCTCGTGCCGTGTCGACGCCGGCACCGTCCCGTTCTCGACCCACGCCCGCAGCTGGTTGAACAGCGCCGTCGGCGGGCCAGCCTCCCCGCCGTAGCAGTGCCCAAGCCCGGGCACCTCGAAAAGCCGGTAGAAGCTGTGCACGTCGGGCGACACCGCCGCCACCTGCCGGTAGTAGCTCGACGTGCCGCCTGCCGGGAGCACGTTGTCGGCCTGCGGCGGGTGTGTGGGCGGTGGTCAGTACCTTTGCGCTGGTGCGTCCAAGCAAAAGGGCTGGGGCGGCTTGAAGCAAAAGAGAGGACATCGAAAAAGAAAAGAAGAAGAAAAAAGAAACAGCACTCACCAAGCCGTGGAACGTCAGCATCTTGCCGCCAACCCTCTGAAACTCGGTCAGGTCCGGGTCCGTGGCCGCAAAGCTGCGCAGCTCGTAGTGGCCGTAGCGCATGAGCTTCTCGAACTGGGCATTGGTCATGCTCCCAAAGTCCAGCTGCCGGTCCCTGGCCAGCCAGTTCTGGAAGGCCCCGGCGGCGATGGGCCACGGATTCCCAACGCAGGTGCCGTTGCCGAGGCAGACCGTGTTGGCGACCGAGATGTTGGGCGCGTTGCTCCGGGGCCCGCTGCCGGTGAGGTCGGCGCCAGGGCTGAAGCCGGGCCACATCTGCCTGCCGCTTCCCGAGTACCTCGGGCCGTGCCACGACGCGTTGACCACGCCGGCCGCGTTGGCCGAGACGGCCACCTGCCCGCCCACGGCGCCCTCGCAGTCGACCCGGGTTCCGACGACGGAAAAGGGGTCGAAGCGCTCCAGACACACGTCGGGCTCCGCCACGACGCCGTCTTGGATGCCGTCCAGCGCGTCGCAGTAGGAGACGGCGGCCTTGGTAATGGCGACCAGCTCGCACTCGCGCGGCGCCTGCTTCTCGTTAACCATAAACTGCTGCGGCCAGTAGATGGCCGCCAAGGCGTCGAGAGAGGCGACGGGCGCGTTGGCCACGATGCCGTCGTAAAGGTCCGGGTACCGCTGCGAGATCATCAGGCCCTGCCGCCCGCCCTGGGAGCAGCCGTTGAAGTAGGAGCGCGCCGGCCTGCGCCCGTACATGGACTCGACGAGCTGCTTCCCCAGCAGCCCCTGCTCCTCGAGCGACCGCGCGGCCGCGTTGTGCAGCCCGACCTGGTTCGCGTTGCCCGGGCTCAGGTAGCCCCACCTACCCTCGAAGGCGCCGTCGCCGGGGTTGCCGGCGTCGGTGGTGACGGTGGCGTACCCCTCGTCGATGCCGGGCATCATGAACAGGCCGTAGCTGGCCGAGTTGCGGCCCATGCCCAGGCCGCCGCCACCGACGCCCATCAGGATCGTGTTCCACGCGTCCGGGCTCGGCAGCCAGGCCTCGATCGAGACCACGTCGTCCTGGCCCTCGTGCGTGTACGACACGGTCACGTTGCAAAAAGTGGCCTCGACCCGGCGCTCCTTCTGGGTGAAGGTCCAGGTCGGGAGCGAGGCGTTGATGGTGGCGATGGCAGCCGTGACATTGACTGACGAGATGCCAAAAAGCGAGGGAGTCCCAAAGGTTGCGGGAACACAAAGAGCTGCCAACGTTGGGCTGGACATGATGGGCAAGCGGGAGGAGGAGGAGCTGGTCGTTCAAGAGGATCGCGCTGCTGTGGCCTGCGCATTTCCTGCTCGTTCGGGGCTGGTTACAACAAAGGTGCCCGGCTTTTATGTCCTGACATTCCCATGCCGCGTTGTCTTGGTGATGGCGCACCACGGCTCCGGCGGGCCTGTAAACCCCCGCGTCAGACTAGGCAGCCGTTCCGACGCCATTCCGGGCTGTCCAGTGATATCACTTGCGTGTACGACCCTGTATCCGCCGTGTGTGGTGTTGGCACGAGACCACGCCCGCCCTGGTGAGATATTGGCTTGCGCTGAGTAAGTAAGCCCGGCATGCAGCGCTGCGAGTGCTCAATGTGCGCTCCGCAGCCGCGCCAAGTGAGCACAGTGTCGGCGCACCCCGCACAATCCGCCCAACAGCGTGGTATAGCCCGCAGCGGCGCCGACAGGTACTGCGAGGTAAGATCTTGGCACAGCAAAACAAAAGTACAATTAATCGCCATGGTGGTGCGCCCAGCAAGGGAGAAAAGAAAGAAGAGGGAAAAAAAGAAAGAAAAAAAAAAGAAGAAAAAAAGCAGAGGTTGACGCTATTAGGCCGAGGCTAGTGACAGATCAAGACGTATTATTCAATATCGAAATGCTATAGCTCAATGCCACCGGCGCGGTTGGCCGCCCGCTTAGTTCGACCGGCCGCCCTGTCCTGCGTCGGGTCCCTTGGCAAGTCCCTGCGACTGTCCGCCGCTCGCGGCCATGCCCTCAATAGCTGCTCCCTTCTCGCCCTCGGGCAGGGGGGCCGCCTTGGCCGACCTGTCGACGTTGCTTCCCTGCATGCAGCACGACACCACGCGGTTAGAAAGAAAAAAAAAGAAAAAGGCCAGTCTAAAAGAGAGGGGAGGGCTTGGTTTGCAGCTCGGGACCTACCTCTTGGCCGGCGCCGTGGATCACCTGCGTCGCCTGCTCGTCGACGGCGTTGTCGGAGTGGCCACTTCCGTCGCGGGGCATTTTTAGGCGTTGGTGGCCTTTTGTTGTGGAGGCTTAGTTCGGGCGTTGGTGGTGGAAGACGTTGCAGTTTCTGGTCCCGGCGATACGTGGTTGTTATCAAGTAGAACTCACCAACATACGCCGCTGTGGCATCTAGGTTAAAACGGCCTTATTTATACGCTGAATCCCGAGTGTAGGGATTTAATAGCCATCTTCTGCACCCAACGGTTGACGTCACGCCTGGACACATCACACGGGGAGACGTCATTGTGATTTTTTAATATCTGAACGAATGTGGGCCTCTGCTTGACCTGGGAGGTGATCGCATGCCATCGGACGCCTCCACCATCATGCATAAAAGGATAACGATACAGCTAGAGCAATTACTCCTCGAAACACGCTGCAAAACATTAAACACAGCCCGGAGGACATCTCCCCTCGGACAAACCACATTAGGATCGCCCATATTAAACTTCCAAGTAAGCATTAAAGCGCCCAGTAGACATCGACTTTAAGAAAGTGCAGCTGGTTTTCCCACCCAACGAACCTCGCCTTGGCCCACACAGAGACAACGTCGCCCAGCTTGAGGCTCCGCACAAACTCACCCGTGCCCGTCGCCACTCCCCGGCCAGCTTCGGCCAGCTTCTCCGCCTCGGGCGTGCCTGGGCTGATCCGGTCGTCTGCCCGCCACTCGACCGTGTATGTCTCGGCCTCGCGCGAGGCTGTCCTGTTGCACTGAATCTTGTATTCATCCACAGGATTAAGCGGATGCTCCATGCGCGGGCGCTCGTGGGGCTCGCCCACCACAGGAGGTACGATGGGGCGCATTGCGCAAGGGCTGATGTGTGGCCGAGAAGACGATGTGGACTCGGTCGAGCCATCGCCAGCGGACCGGGGGTGATCGGGGCAGCCGTTTCCGCCTGTTTCCAAAGCTGTCAGTCAGCATACCAGCGAAGCAGCCAGGTCACGCCCGAGGACGGCAGCGGGGCAGCCAGACTCACATTCTCCCGACGCGTCAATCCTCTCCAGGCCGGCCTCAAACCACGTGTAAGATCCGCGGTATGTATTCTGGAAGCCGGCCCCGCCTCCCCAGCCCTGGTCGTTGCTTGTGATGGTAAAGACGATCTTGCGACAAGAGCGGTGTAGCGCGTCCGATGGCGAGCCAATCCAATCTTGAAACTGCTTTACGGGGTGCTCAGACGAAAGGCGGAGGGTCTTGGCGGGCTCCGTCTTGTAACGTTCGGGATCGGGGTGGACTGGCTTGACGAAGCCAAGGGGCAGGGTGCGCAGCTGGGGACATGGGCAGAGGACCGATCAGCAAAGCGCGACCCCGCAGCAAGCGTCCAGAGGTTTCGAGGCGTAACCTACCAAAAATGCGTCCTGGATGGGCGAACTGCCCCTCGCGACTGTGCGCGGACTGGGTCTGTAGTCGAGCTCTGCTGAGGTGTGTGGCCAGTACTCGGCCAAGTCGATTATGCGGTCGACGAGCTCGAGGGGCAGAGTTAGGGCCTTGACCAGCATGGCCTTTGTCACTATCACGTCGAGCACGCTGGGCTGGTAGGACTCGGCATCGTCCTGGGCGGCGCCGGGCGAGCTGCTCTCGGGGAAACTGCCCGGCATCGGCGTGCTGGCGGCCTCGGCGTCGTTCTGTGAAGGGTCGTCGATGGGCGGCGGCTGGACGGCAGGGCGGGGGTGCCGCATCAGAGGGAAATTAAACGGGTGCATCATGGCGCAGGGGGGGCGATGGTGGAGGAGGCCGAATGAAGAGTAAACGAGTAGTCGGGTCAGTCGATGCGAGTCGGATCCAGCGCCGAAGATTAGAGGTCAAGACAGGCAGGAGACGGTAGATGGCAGATGGTTGCACCGCGTTGAATCGACCGTTAATCGTAGGATAACCCTGGACTCTCCTCTCCACCTTTGGGGCAGACGGTCTGGGGAAACTAAAAGGCAGGCGGGGACTTGGGCCACACGGTGGAAGCGGCAGCGCGGAGGCAGGCGCTCCTGCCTACTACGAGTAAGAGGCACGGCAATGTCACAAGCCCTGACGTAGGCGCGGGCGTGCATGTGGTGGCGTGTCATGCAAGAAATGGGCCGTTGACCTGTGTGGCGGCAGTGTGGCGCACAGAGGCATCCATAGGGGTGGCACGGTGGAGAAGGAGCCACGGAACGAGCGGCATGCAGTGGAGCTGGTTGGAAAGCAGGGGCGCATAAACCCGAGGCCCAAAACGTTGCGTGCAGCGACAGTTCCGAGACGGAGGGACAAGAGCCAAAGGCAACAAAAAAAACAAATGCGCGACTGGGAAAAAGGCTCTTGGTCAACTTTCTATTAATGCCATGCAATTAAGACCCAAAGAAAGAAAAAAAAAACAGGCTGGACAAGTGAATGTGTGCTAGCGGCCAGGTATCCGCAAGCCGTGTTTGTGTCGTTCGACGTTGTTGCCGCTGTCAATGTGTCCTTGTTGGTTCAGGCCGCCGTCAGCGCACAGGCTCGAGCGCCCAACATTCTACGAGGCCGGCCTGGCTCCGACGCCCGTACTGTTTCCGTTCGCGCCGCATCGTCTCCCACCAGGAGACACTTTGGTTGGTTGCTTAATCATCGCAGCAGCAGAACAGGCAGTCAAGGCAGCACTCGCACGTCTCTCCGCAAAGCCAACAGCAGCACATGGTCGCAAGGCTGTATGCAGAGTTAGCCTGTGCCAAAGCAGATGCCGAGAGTCGCCAGCGGTACCGCTGGTGGGATTTGAACTTACCAGCCATACAGACAGCCACGGTCCTTCTTGGGCTCCTGTTGGGGAGGCGGCGGGGCCTGCTGGGGTGGGTAGTAGCCCATCTACAGAAATCGAGAGGATTGGTGTCAGCTGGTGTGGCAGGCAGGCTTGGTTTGAGGCGCCCGTGGCTAGGCACAGCTTCCGCTGAGAGCCCGGGCATTGCTTGCTGTTTCACATACCGGCTGCTGGGGCGGAGGGGCACCGTATGCGCCAGGCGGCGGAGGCGTGGCGTACGCCTGGGGCGGGTACCTAGCATCGAGGAAAAGAGACCACAGTTAGAATTGCAAGGTTGCAGCCTCGGCAGGCGGTTTGCACACGGCAGCTACTTACGGCTGAGGAGGGGGGTACTGCGACATGATTAAAAGATTGGTAGGTTGGCAAACAGGCTGCGAAAGGAACAAAAGGAGGGTGGTGGGAGTCGACGGCGGTGGATGCTCGACAGACGCGGTTGGGTTGACTGGAGAATCAAGACGGGCAGGAACCGCAGCGCAAAGAAGGACGGAGCGACGAAATAAAAGAAAATGCGGCCACGCCCAAGATACAATGGGGAAAGGGGGGAGCACGAGGTCCCCGGCGACATGGGACGGCAGCGCGCACAAAGGCCACTGCCCAGAGGGATCTCCAAGGGTTCGTGCCGCCGTGGACCCCGACTTTCCAGCGGCCGGTGGGGCCACCTCATCTCTCGGCCACTCACATCCGGCCAGACAATTTCCCCAGCGATTCTAGGTTGGACGGAAACGGCAACGCCGCGTCAGTCTTTTCACCTTGGCTTCCTTGGCCGCGAGGGGGGCACCCGACGGGGTCCAATGGCCGGGCCCGGTAGGGCGAGAAAAGGAGTGGAGGCCAAGGGGCCAGCTGTCTGGGGTGGCAGACCATGCATTGAATTTGGCTGGCAAAGCAAGCCCAGCGAGCCTGGGCCCGCTGGCGTCTACGCGATAAGCAAAGCGGCAGGCGCTTGGCGCAAGACGGGCAGAGGGCAGGCCATGGCTGACGGCAGGCGAGCCATCCACACGCGAAGAGGCCTCTCTCGCAACCGATAGGTGATGCGGGGAAAACGGAAAACGGGCAGAGAGTCACCCGGCGCATCGCGTAAGCTGCCGCGTGCGCGCCTGTGGGCCGGTGCCGGAGACAGACCCGAAGAGTTGAGCGGCGCTGCTCGCTGATCGGGAATGGCAGCCCAAACGGGACATGTCGTGACAAGCGCCGCACCGCGGGTGGCACCTGGGCCTAGCCCAGGTCGGCATTTGCTGGCTCTGACCTGCGTGCTGGCAGTGGTTACGGGCCCTCCCGGACCAACCAGACGGGGCGATCACAGCCACCACACAGCTCCAGGTGGCCGGAGATGCACCGCGTGGGAGTCGCATTGCTGGACCCTGGAACCCTGGCTCCCGGGCAGTGATTTCGGGAGTCCGCGGGATTGCCACCAGCGCCTCGCCAGCCTCACTGGACATGCCGTGCTGTTGGGCCTGCCAGCAGGCTGGACCCTGGCGCGCGCTGGGCTGTGGCATCGATGCATCCCGTGGTTGGAGACGGCAGCCGCGCGTCGTTGGAAAACCTTATTTGAGATGCGACTTGACTAGCCCGATTTCCGAGAAGGCAGCGGGGCGCAGCTCTGCCCCGAGACCCCCACCGGGTCGTGGAAGCCTGAGGCTGGGATTCGCTCGCACGTGACCAGGCAATCTGCTTGGTCAGCCAGCCCGCCGAGACCCGGTCTTGGATCGCTGCCTCGCCATCACGTGCGATGACGAGATCTTTGACGCCGCGCAGAGGTGGTGGAGAGGCCTGCGCTCGAGTCTCCACGCCATCGCCAAACGCCGATATCCGCCGGCGACTTGTATACGCCCAGCATGTCGGAGAGCATTACACATGATCAAAATGGTGGCCTGCCAGCCTCGTCGGTTTGCGACTCTACATCGCCGCCACTAAACACAAACACACCAGTGCCGTCACCATGAAGAGCCAAAGATGGCTTTGCGCTCGCCTGGCGCACGCCGGCCGCTCCTTTTCCGCCCCGCGCAGCAGCCGCCGCCCTCTCGCCGCGGCCGTCCAGCCCAGCCCCGTGCAGCCCGCGCGATGGAGCAGCGGCGCCTCCAACCCGGCCATGGCCTTCCCCTGCCTCGACGCTCTCGAGAGCCGCTCGGCCAAGCTTAGCGAGGCGGCCGCGCGGTCGGCCTCGGCCAGCCGATCCGACGCCAGCGGGCCCGAGCCCTCGTACACGGCCGGCGCGACGCTCGACTTCCACTGCCGCGAGCCGCTGCTCCTCGACTGGGGCGGCATCCTCCCAGACTTCCACATCGCGTACGAGACATGGGGCTCCCTCAACGCCGACCGCTCCAACGCCATCCTCTTGCACACGGGGCTCTCGGCCTCGTCGCACGCCCGCTCCACCGACGCCAACCCCCAGCCCGGCTGGTGGGAGCGTTTTATCGGCCCCGGCTGCGCCCTCGACACGGACCGGCACTTTGTCATTTGCACAAACGTCATCGGCGGTTGCTACGGCTCCACGGGGCCCTCAAGCGTCGACCCGGCCGACGGCGCCCGCTACGCCACCCGCTTCCCCATCCTAACCCTCGAGGACATGGTGCGCGCCCAGTTCTGCCTGCTCGACTCGCTCGGCATCGACCGCCTGTACGCCTCGGTCGGCTCCTCCATGGGCGGCATGCAGTCGCTGGCCGCCGCCACCCTCTTCCCCACCCGCGTCGGTCGCGTCGTCAGCATCAGCGGCTGTGCCCGCAGCCACCCTTACAGCATCGCCATGCGCCACACCCAGCGCCAGGTCCTGATGATGGACCCCAACTGGAACCGCGGCTTCTACTACGGCGCTGGCCGCGTCCCGCCCCACGCCGGCATGAAGCTGGCCCGCGAGATCGCCACCGTCACCTACCGGTCTGGCCCCGAGTGGGAGCAGCGCTTCGGCCGTCGCCGCGCCGACCCCACCAAGCCGCCGGCCCTGTGCCCCGACTTCCTGATCGAGACCTACCTCGACCACGCCGGCGAGAAGTTCTGCCTGACCTACGACCCCAACAGCCTCCTGTACGTCAGCAAGGCCATGGACCTTTTCGACCTGGGCGCCGAGACCCAGGCCGCCGCCGCCGCCAGGAGAGCAGAGCGCCAGCGCCGCCTGACGTCTGGCGAGGAGGTCTCCCCGGCCGATGTGGCAGCCTGCAGCTTGACGCTCCCAGACACCCCATATCAAGAACAGCAAGAATCCTCCGATGCCGAGTCAAGTCTGAGCGGTGCGGGATCGGAAACAGACACGGCGACGCCAGCGTCGTCACAACCGCCGCCAGATCTGGTCAAGGGCCTGTCTGTGCTCCGGGATATACCGACGCTGGTCATGGGTGTGGCCAGCGACATTCTTTTCCCAGCATGGCAGCAGCGCGAGGTGGCGGACGCCCTGCGGCTTGTGGGCAACCGCCGTGTGACACACGTCGAGCTGAGCGAGGAGCAGAGCATGTTTGGCCACGACACCTTCCTATTGGACCTGAAAAACATCGGTGGAAATGTCAAGAACTTCCTTGAATAGATGAGGTGCGAGCCACGGCGGCTCGTCGCATTTTAGATACAACCTTGGGCCCGGTGACTCAGTCATTTTGATCTGAACACGGCGCCCCCTGATTCTGTCCACGTGTGCATGGCGCTAGAACACAACCCTGACTCCAGCCATGCCCAGATATCCAAGTGACCAAGTTGTGCTGTAGCATTGCCAAGCGGAGGTAAGGTTGTAGCTGGAGCGCGGGGCCGACTACCACCTTCGCCCAAGCCATTGTTTCGCTCAGGGTTGTCCAGGCCGCCGCCGCCCCTGCGCCGCGTTCGGCCAAGACCACGTGCATGGCCATTGTGTCCGACAAGCCTATGGGTCGTTACACCAAGAATCCTCGCCCTGATCCGCTCAACAAGCCCACCTTCAACCGTATTTAGCGGACCGCTTTCGGGTTAGAGCGAAGAATTAAGCTTATCAGCGACCGAAACGTTGAGGAGGAAGAAGCCGCCGTGGGACTGGGCAAGCTTAGGTGTATGGATTGCTGTCGGGCCTGTATGTCGGGCCTGTATGTCGGATAGTTGGGCATTGGTAGCTGTAGTGCTGGATAGCATTTCCTGCATCTTCAAGCAGTCCTATGTTGGCTATTCACTCCCTCTTTGGAACTAATTTTGCATTGGTATTGTACCCGTGTGTCTGTGCGACTGAAGCGAGCCCTGTAGTTATCAACCAGCGATAAAGAAACAATATCTGTGATTGCAAAGGGGAATCCATTGGCAACGAGCCATCATATTGGTGGGTCAAGGAGCCCAGATATGGACGAGCAAAGTCCTCAAGTCTCAGCCTTTAAATCTGGGTCTAACTGAATTCGTTGTGGCGTCAGCCAAGCCCATCGGTCTACCAGCGACGACGGGCGGCGATTGCCCATCAAGGTGGCGTCCCCACCTCGCGCGAGCGAAGCAAACCGACGTCATCATCTGAACTCGGGTGCGTGGCAGGCGGCTCAAGCTCGAGAAAGCGCGCGGGGGAAAAGAGCAAGCAAGATGAACGAATGCTCAAAAACACAACCTTTCTGCATTCATAGCTTCTCCCACCGCTCGACAGCCAAAGAACAGCACTGCTAGATACCGGCCAGAAACGGTTTCCTATCACGAGAAGCACAACCCAGCCAGCACAGCTCAATTCTCCATCTCCGAAATGGCGTCCTCTCAGATCCCCACTGCCGCTAGCGTGGTCGAGTCGGCCGTTATTGATGCGCCGCTCGCAAAGGTCTGGCACCTGATCAAGCTCCAGGACTTCAGCAAGTTCTGGACCAAGCTCGACAAGAGCGAGTGGGTCAAGGGCGCGTCCCCCGACACGGACCTGGTCAAGTGGACGTTCAAGGACGGCACCGTCCTCGAGGTCAAGCAGGAGGAGCACTCGGTAAGGCCGAGCTTGGGCGTCTTTTTTTGGGCGATTGGGTGGTGCGGTGCACATACTGACCGCCTCGGCGACGGAAACCAGACAATCAACCACTACATCACCTTCTCGGTCATCACGGCGTCGCCGGAGCTGTCGTACACATCGGTGCTTAGCACCATTCGTCTCTTCCCCATCACATCGGGCAAGCACGAGGGCCACACCTTTGTGCAGTGGACGGGCCAGTTCTCGAGCGATGCCGATGCCGGTAAGCCGTGGTCCCAGTCGTTCCAGACCCAGCCTAAGACAGGCAGTGGAACCCCAGGCGAAACAGAGCGACCGCAGGATGCGAGACTGGACCTGCTTGCTAACATGGACAAACACAATAGGAGTCATCGAGGATGCCAAGTTCAAGCGCCGTGAGGCCCTCGCCGACCTCGGCGCAGCCGTGGCCAAGTAGAAACGAAGACAGGTTGTCTATGGACAGGGCCTAGGATGGGATGCACAACGAGAGACGGGCACTGCAGCCAGAGTGGTGGGATGGGGCACAAGGATGGGATTTGTAGCCGGCAAGCGGAAGTCGCCTATGGGTTTGCTGTAATGGCGGAGATGGGCACACAGGCAGACAGATGAAAACACAGGAACGATTGCTGCAAGCTGGAGCTGTGGCGCCGTGCATGTCTCGGTGCCAGCGTGCCGTGATTGAAGCGAGGGCGGGGCGGTGCCACTGAAGCATGGGGGCAGTCCCGCCACAGCAGCGCATTGTAGCGGCCCTGGGGCTGCAGGGGCCACATGCACTGCACGTCAGGCCACACGACAGCCTCGGCCGGCATCCCCGCATGCACTGCAACACGAGGGAACCCGTGGACAGAAGCCGAGACTCGATGGCGCGCGCGAATGCAGGATGCCGCTCTGTCGCGGTGGATGCGCAGGCTATCAGCGGACGCATGTGTCTCGGGCAGAGAGCACTGCCGCCGCGCCGCCAGTGCCTCGTTTGTTTTATTACCTGGACGGCGGCCGCGGGCCAAGGTGCGCTCCTGACCAGCGTCGATCGGCCGCGTCGCTTCGTTGACGTCGTTGCGCTGCAGGCACCACCAGCCCACCCGAGGCCCCGCACATGGGCGGAAAATCCTGCATCCACAGGGAGCCCGTGTACAATAGCGTGGACCGCTGAGCGAGCCGCTGCCGCGCGACCTTGAAGCTGCTGCTGCTTCTGCTGCTGCTGCCTCGCCTCGACATCGCACACCACGAACCACCCGAACCACCCGAACCGCCTCCCACACGCCCACACAGTCGCCAATTGGCCTCGCACTGCATGCCAGCCTCGACCGGCCCAGCGACCACGAACCCATCCCCGGCCAGCACCTGCTGCTGAGCCTGCTGCGCCCGCCCGCACCCGAAATGGTGCACCCGAACCTCGTCGGCGCCGCTGCCGCCTCTGCACCCGCGTCGTCGTCGCGGCCGCCTCTGCCGCTTCGCTTGGCCTCGGGCTCCTTCCATGCCGGCTCCCCGTTCCCCTCGCCTGTCTCATACGACGATGGCGGCCTGTGGGGATCGCGCCGTCGCTCGCTGCTGGCCGCCAGCCTGCGTCGCAACTCGGGATACCAGACCTTCCCGACCGCGCCGCCCAAGACCCCCGGCGACCCCAACCGCTCGTTCGACGAGGCCATGGCTTCCGGCGACCCGGGCGCCTCGGGCGACGACGACGACGACGACGAGCGCGCCAGCCCGCACGACCCCACGCCCCTCCCCATCCGGCAGCTCGCACTCCTGGCGCTGCTCAGCCTGGCCGAGCAGACGGCGCTCAACTCGATCTCGCCGTACCTGCCCACCATGGTGCGCAACGTGGACGAGATCGCCGAGGCGCAGACGGGACTGTACGTCGGCCTGCTGGCCTCGGCCTTTGCGCTGGCGCAGCTGGCCACGAACCTCATGTGGGGCGCGCTCAGCGATCGCGTCGGTCGCAAGCCCGTGCTGCTGCTGGGATCAGCCCTGCTCGGCGCCTGCTTTGCGCTGTTTGGCTTCTGCACCCGCTATTGGCACATGGTCGTCGTGCACGTGGCCATGGGCCTGCTCAACGGCAACGCCGCCGTTGTGCCCACCTGCCTGGGCGAGCTGACGGACCGCTCCAACCAGAGCAGCGCCTTCACCTGGCTCCCCATCATGTACAGCATCGGCAGCATCACGGGGCCCGCCCTGGGCGGCCTGCTCGTGCCCGACGCCGCCGACCTGCAGGCTTATGCCTATCCCTTCCTGCTCCCCAACGTCGCGTCTGCTGCCCTGCTGCTCGCCGCCGTCCTGGTGCTGGCCCTGTGGTTCGACGAGACCATGGACGACGCCGACCCCAAGGATGATCTGCCGGGATTCGCGTGGGCTCGCGCTCTGGCATCCAAGCTCTGGGGCAGGCCCGAGAACCCGCGCGATCGCATGGGCTCTTGGAGCACAAGGTGGCCGACGAGCTCCCGCCGCCGTCAGGACGGTCCCGACGACTACGATGACGATCTCGAGGACGATATCGATCCCCTCACCCCGCTCAACGGGCCTGGCGAGAGTAGCGAGGAGCAGACTCTGTTCAGCTCTCCGCGCGAGCATACACGCACCACCTTTGGCGCACCCGCCCTCGGCAACAACGACGACGACGACGACGACGATAAGAACTCGTCATCCTCGAAGAAGCGCTCCCTCTGGCAACAGCTACTTAACCACCGCACCATTGCCGTCTTGGTCACCTATCTCGTCTTCCAGCTGTCCAACATTTCCTTCAACAGCCTGTACCCCATTTTCGCCTCGGCCCCTGGCCCCGCCGGCCGCGAGCTATCACCAGAGACCATCGGGCTACTGCTTTCGTTCGCTGGCTTCGCCACAATTCTGTTCCAGGCTTCCATTTTCCAGCCACTCAAGGCCCGCATGGGAAACCTGCGCACCTACCAGGGTGCCCTCCTCGGCCTGGCCGTTAGCATGGCCTTGATGCCCTGGATTGGAAGCGACGGCGGCAAGCCTCCTTTTGGGCTAGGAACGAGCAAGGCGTGGCTATACGCAGAACTGGGCATTATTCTTGTTCTTAAAAGCATCTGTGCCGTCGGAGGGCTCTCTAGTGTCATGCTCCTGGTAAGTAATTGCGGCATCCTTGCACTCATCCTGGCCTTGCTTCCGACCATCCGCTGACGCCAGGCTCCTTTGCAGATCAACAACTCGGCCCCCTCGCATGAGACTCTTGGCACGCTGAACGGCATCGCCCAGACGCTGTCCGCCGCTGGGCGGAGCGTCGGCCCTTTCCTCTCTGGAGGGCTTTTTAGTCTCGCCAGCCAGGTTCGCCCGCGCGGCGAGCTTCTGGCCTGGGGAGTGTTTGGAGGGGTCGCGCTTGTCGGCTGGTTCGGCAGCCTCACCATCCGGGGCGAGGGGTTGGAAAGTGCGGATTGGATGGGCGACTTCGAGGGCGAAGAGGACCAAGCTGCTGACGAGGAGAGTGGTCCTGCCCCCTGATTTGTGATGGCAATAGACGGCGCAAGCAGCTTCGCGCGATCAGTGGCAACACATTCACATCAAGCTCTGGGGCAAAAATGTGCGACATTGTGTGCAGCCAAGGAAGCGGCCATGAACCTAGTCGAGGCTTTTCTTCCCAAGGCCTCCGATGCCCTGATGGAGTCCTACCACGTGCTGGGGCTACGTATGTGTGGTCCAGAATGAGGTTGCTCTGCGGCGTCTTCGTTCTGGCAAACACAGATTCTATTTCTGCGCACTGCGACTCCTAATCCAAAGCTGCGGTTTGCCATGCCTCCCGGCCTTGCTATGATTTGCCAAGGTCAGACTCTGGACAGCTACAGCTAGGAAGGTTGCTGTTGATCTGGCAGGAAGATAATATGCCTAGGCTGGACAGGTCGTCGCTGAACCGGGTGGGGAACGATGGCTGTACGGGCCGCGGACTTTGCAAGCACTTGCATGCTTATTAGGGCGCAGCACATGCCCGGGAAACAAGGGACGAAGTGGTAGCTAGACTTGGATAGAAAAACAGCGAACGGCGCCCTTTTGTCCAGCATGAGGCCGAGAATGTTTTCTGGATGCGTTTGGTTGTCGGATTGTTAACCACAAGCGCGTATTGGGAACTGCCGTTAACCCGTCATCCCACATCTTGCGTGTTATCCTTGGCACAACGCGCGAACTTGGAGGAGCCTACTAGTAAGCCTCTTGCAGTTTGCGTGCCTGGATCCCGGCAGACTGGTTAGGTACCACGGTAGGTAAGACTACGTATCTAGCGCATCCGCCAACCGCGGGGTCCCTCAAAGGCAGCTATATCTTCTTTTCGCTCTCGTTACAACGGAGGCGGCGAGAACAAAAGCAAATTTGTAAGTTGCTAATTTTAATTTTTATACACCCAACGCATTTCACAACATTCTCTTTAGCGTTAATAATTCTGTGTGTAGAACGCCGCGAATCAGCTCATCCAAGCTCTACGCACTTATAGTGTAAATACTTTAACGGAACTTTTCCGCATTAAGCGCACAGCAGCGACGTGTAGCAACCCCGAAGATGCCATGGCGTTCCAAGAGCCCATAACCGCAGCATGGGAATACTGCGTCCATAGCAACTAACTGCTGGTAGAGCTTCAAGGGCTTACCAAGAACTACCCCTTTTGCGACGACATTCTAGCCGACGCAGTTCAGCGTGTCCGAGTAGACGCAGCTTCGAATCGGAGTTGGAATCTAGACTGGCTTTGCTTTGTCAAGGTACAAAGCGAGTAAGTTATGCGATGAGAACTTGATAAATTTAAAACCTCGTCTCGAAACTAACATGTTTGTTTCTACACCAGAAACCTCATTGAAAAGTATGCATCTTTGGAATCTCAGCGTCCTGAAATGTGGGGAGGTCGGGAATCGGACTCGGCGAAGCAACCCAGCTAGCCCAGGGCTTCGAGTACGAATGGCATCAAGCCATAGCCCACATGTTGCGGCATTGGCCCGCCGCCCCAGCCACTGAATCCTACTAGGAGAAGGAGCGTGATTTTTGCCAAGATAAAGCCAGACATAGAACAATTACCCAAGCAGCAATGCCTTTCTCATCCACCACATCGCCCTGTATCAGCCCACACACCTGGGCACTACACGCATTGAGAGTACCCTGTAGCTTGGTCAGCTGTGCTTACTCCTTATGTCGTGCACCAGACGGGACAGCGTTTCGTTGGACACTCACATTCGTTGCTAGTCTTGCAAGTTCCTTGGGTGCAGCAGGTAGGGCCATTCCATCCCGAGCCTCCACATTGTCCGTAGAGGGATGCGCAGTTGCCGCTTGGCGGATCACTCGTGGCTGTCGGCGGTGCCTGCGTTGGTGAGGAGCCACCGCCACCGCCTCCGCCTCCGGTGGTCGAAGGGCTGCCTCCAGCGTTCTGCAGAGTGAGCAGGCCCGGACGGTAAGGCAGGTTGTTGTACTCGACATTCTTGTTAGGGTCCCGCCCTTGGTAGAGCAGCTGCAGGTTGCACGGGTCAATCTCAAAGGTCTGGTCGGCGTTGCTGCGCACCAGGTCGCCGTGGCTGATGTCGTTGGTCCACGTGGCGCCGCTGTTAGCTTTGCCCGCAAAGGGGTTGCTCTCTGTGGCCGCGTGCGGCGTCCACGAGCCGCCAAGGCTGGTCGCGGTGAAGGACCGGAAGAAACGGCCCCTGCTGCCCATCGCCTCGACGATCATCAGGTACTTCTTGGGGTTTGAGCCTTTAATGGTATAGACCTGCACCGCCTCGAAGAGGTTGGCCTGCGTGTCGGTCATGATTGTTTGATAGTTGGTGCCAAAGCTGGAGGGGAAGTTGCCGATGGGCATACTGGCGCGGTAAATCCTGCCGTTGTCACCGCAGAAGAACAGGTACATGGTGGTGCTAGTCATCATGAGCTCCAGTCAGCGTCCTCCTGTGCTAGCCCGAGAAGCGTCTGCAGGCAGAGCACACTTACCTATCGGCAATGAGCGTCTGGTCGATCGGGCCGGTATCGCTGTTGCTGATGGAGCCCGAAAAGAGCGCCTGTGCCTGCGACCAACCGTTGGCATTCGTTGGGTTGGTGGATGTCTTGTACATGAAGGCAGCCGGACCCCACTGATAGGCCAGGACCCAGATGCTCTTCGGGGAAAAGTAGAAGAGCGTTGGCGCCACTGTGGCTCCGTTCATGGCGGTCTGGCTGGCGGATCCAAGGTCTGCCAGGTTCGAGACCAGGCCGAAGTTCATGGACCCGTAGCCGCCTTCCACCTTGGTGCCGTACACAAGATACTTTCCCTGGTACGGGACGACGGTGAAGTCCTTGAGAGACGTCCATCCGTTCTTGGGTTCCGCGATAGGTCTTCCATGGTCCTTCCAGCGTAGTCCACTCGAGGGAAGTGTGCATTGTGCCGATGCCATGGGTAGTAGCGCACTGCTAGCCAAGGCCAGAGAGACCAGGGTTGTCTTGAGAGTTCCCGACATGATGGGCATGGGCTGATCGCGGGTTGTCTTGGTGCTGGCGGGGATAAGATATTTCGAAAACCGTACCTGGAAGGGAGACGTACTGCGGGGATATATAGCACTGCTAAAAGCTGTCCAGGGAAGCGGCAAGTGGGATGTCAAGCATTAGGATCGTGGGGTTGCAAGCGCCGGAAAGAGGCTGTTGTATTTTTCCCTGTTCCTTTTTCCGTCGCTGAAGTACGCCCGTCGCTGTTTTGATCGCGGATGCAGCCTTTCCGCTGTGACGCTAAATGCAACACGAACTCCGCAAGGAACTCAACCCACCAATCTCGCTAGCCACTTCTCCTGTGAAAAACCCTCGTAATCCTTAAAAGCTCCGACAAGGTGTCATTGTCGGACCTCTTACCCGGCTGAGTTGATGCTCATTTCGCAGGTGGTACCTTTCATGGCTTGGATCCCGGGCCGGTCCTAGCGATAATGGTAGACGGCAGCGAGCTTTCCAACAATGTCACTCCGAGCAGTTCCCCCTTATTGGTTTACGATACCACGGTGCATGCCCCCCTAGGGGGTTTAAAAAGTATTTGTTGTTGCATAAGGAAGAAGCTATCTAGTAGAGGCGCCTCCGGCGGTCTTGCCCCGGCTTATATCCCTAATTCGGTGGATGCCTCAGGCATCCGTTAGTTGAACTGTGACATGCGCTAAGCTAGGAACACTTTTACCTTTAGGATGCTGTCTTTTCATAGGTGCCACAGTATGCGTCGTGGCTAATTTGAACTTTAACATAACCCTCCCTCCTTCCAATAATCCCTTCCGCCTAAAGATCCCTAAGAACGTAGCCCCTAGTGACAATTAGCATCTTTTCCAGATTTGTACTGATTATGGCCACATCCGCCCACAAGCTCCTTCCTCTAGCGATGCCTCTAGTTTGCGGACCCTAACGATCACCGCTTCTATCGCAAAGGATCGAAGGTCCCCCGGCTGGCGCGGCCGGGGTTTGCATTACAACCCTTGCCGGCGCCGCAGGTGCTCGATAAGCAGTTACAGAGCACCCGGCAACGCCGGGAGGGGCTCTCCATTCCTACTGCGCACTTATAAATAAAGATCCCGAGGGTATACGGCCCTCTGGCGCTTTCCTACAAGTTCCTTAAAGGTAGAAACAAGGTTAAACGTATCCAATTAATATGCATGACACGCGCACGCATTTGGACCTCGGTAAAAGAACGGCCTATATCCCTGTACAAGCTTCTTTGTAAAAGGGGCCCTCCGGTTCCCTTCTATACAAGATAGATCCTTTACTTGACGTGCATATAAAAAGATTTGATCCAACTGATCGGTATGCGCCACTATGGAGATCTCCGTACTTACAGGAGTACAAACTCCTACCAACAAAACGATTTACTACATGCACCTCTACTTTATAATAGCTTCTATATAAGTAGCCACTATTTTAGCGGTAGGATAAAAGCAAACTTTTGTTGTGGTATTGACCTTTGTTACTGTTGAAGCAGTGGTAACTGCTAACTTTGCAGGCGCTGCCCTTGATTGAATTTATAAGGGTAGTTTTAGTGCGCAAACTTCGTGCTAAGCGATTTCCACGGGGAAAAAAGCCTTTAAACAGTAAGCAGCTTGCTCATCTGCAGGGAAAACGATATCTGGATAGAATATGTTTACCATAAGTGGTAAATATGCCGGCTCATCCTCCCCCTCCTCGTCGCGCTAATTAGGGCGAGCGGATGTTCCTAAGCATTCGGTCCGCTCCGCCTCATCCTTCGCGATCTATTCCATAACTTGGCTATAATACTCCTCCGCCACCACGATACCTTGTATAATAGCGCCGCCATGCGATGCCCTGTCACGAGGAGATCGGACGAAATGGCCCGTACATAGGCACCCTCATTGCTTTTCCACCGCAATTGAACCTGTACAATCGCAGCAGTTTAAAATGTTATCAATTATCGCAACTTGGTAAGGGGTGCACAGTAGGCTTTATTATGGGTCGAACCAGTCCCTGAAGCCCAAAGGGACCGGTGCAGTGGGCTTGGGGGCCCTCTACCTTTATATACAGATTGATACCCCTGTTGCCGGTGCTCGTCTGTAGATCCGTATACAGATCCCGAGCACGTAAGCCGGTGCCCCGGTGATTCGGGTTCAAGGGTGCGCACCCGACAGGGTGCACCGGCACCGTACCAAGCACCAGCCTCCCGGAAAGGTTCGCCTCCTTGGTGCCATCAATCTTTATTGCGGTGTGACCTGCACTAAACTTTCAGCCCCAATCTTGATATCCACCACCGCCTCAGCATAGTCGATTGCCAGCCGCTTGCACACGCACACAGCCCCGCGGGAACGGCATATGCGCGGCGAATAGGTCGATGTTGCCGTATTCGTTCTTAGGGATGTTGCGCCGCGACGAAGAGTGGGAGTCTTGGGCCCACCCGGCTGACTCGGACCTGCCCGAGTTCACGTCCTTTGGGATCCTCGAAATCGAGCAGGTCATCCTGTACGGTCCGGTCTTCTTCTTTTATTTCGAATGCGACAGCCCCAATTGCGGACCCTCACCAATGGACGATTACACGCGCGTGCGCCCCGACGCCCTCCCTGTCACGCTTGCAAAGGTCCGGCCACCCGCGGCAAGCGACGTCCGTCGGAACTGATCCCCCGCGAGAGGAGGAGCCTGCTGCCGCGGTTGGCCCTCGTAAGGCTCGACATGCTAGAGGCGCCGCCCAAGGAAGCCGTGCGGATCCTGCGCGAGGCCCTGCGCGAGACGGTATGCAAACCGGAGGTCGGCATACCTCCACTGAGGGCACGATAGGGGGGAGGGGGGAGAGGCCACGCCCCAGGTGTCCGGAGTTGTCCGTTTTTGTGCATGGTGTCACTTTTCCTCGCTACTAGCCGGGGGCACCGAATTTAAATACCGTATAATCTTAAAAAGACCGGAGTTAGGTTAAACCTCTTTTGGCCGCCAAAGCCTAGCAAAAAGGAGTCGCTCCGCTTATAAGCATGTTCGCTTAAGGCCTGAAACATAGTTGATAGGCTCATAAATCGGCTTGTGGACCCGCGCTAGGCTTAAAGAAGCTTAGCCTCCGTCCGATCTTTTCGAGATTATACGGTGACAGGCGTGCACCACAGTTGTTGCCACGGATATATTCGTTGCGTCGGGCCCGGCCGGCGTGGATAACGATTGCTCGACTGCGAGCCCAAACTGGGTCGCCTTCTGAACTCTATTACCCCTTTCTAGTCATGTTCCACATCGTTCAGCCGTAGAGCCACAACGGCATCGGGTCTTGCTGGATATTACCGACTCGCCGGCATCCTTTGTTGAGATAAGGAGCGCGAAAACTGCCAGAAGAATACTTATAAAAGGGAGCTACGTCCGCCTCTTTCAGTTGTAGCTTGGGAATTATACTCACCTAACACCACCATCCACTCTTTCCACCTACATCTTTTGACAAGGACCTGACTATCGCCCACCCTCGGAAAAGTTCCACAACAACCAACCCAAACAGCAAACACCTACAACAAAATGCGCTTCTCAAACATCTTTACCGCCGCCGCCATAGCCTTCCTGCCCTCGGGCGCCCTCGCTCAGGCCAACGGCTGCACCGTGCAGATCCTCAACATCAACCAGGCCGTCGTGGGCTCCGGGTGCGCCGCTTTCAACGTCGTTACCAACATCCGCGACAACCAGGGCCGTGGCTGGGGCGTCAGAGTCACGTCGAGCTGCGGCGTGGGCCTAGCGTCGCAGAGTCTGCCCGATGGCTGGTCTCTGCGCAGTGCTGGGGTTTGCAAGATTTGAAAAGAGCTAAGCGTCGCACCGATGGCGAAATTAATGAGGAAGGTGCACGGACTTCAAGCAGGAGATACGCGGGGTGCAAATTTAGGAGGCAATTTTATTAGGATCGACACATGGAAATGTTGAAAGGTGTCTTGGAAATGCATGGTAACTGCGGCCCTATAGCTACTGTAATTACAGTGGTTCAGGGCCTATATTGTATACTGTCGCTTTTCTATTTACAGTGATCCTAGTGAAGGTGCATTGCCTTCCCTTATACCTTCCGACATGCATCCCGTGAATATCCCGCCCTAGGGGCTTCCAGTACCCTAAGCGACTTTCCGAAAAATTATTTTATATGGGGATTTTTAAAAATCGATTTACGGCCACCAAAGCCATTTCCGCGTTAGGCTTTTAAATTTAACTTAGGCGTAGCTGTCATGGTTCCGAGCTGGAGGCACGGACCTTGTGGCTGAACTTCAAATAAAGACCGATAAAACCTAGCCGCGGCCTACCGTTCCAACTAGTATACATAAGCCTACCACTTCCCTTAGCTAGATACACTGGCGAGCCTTTCCTAGCAAGTACCTAAATAATTCCATTTCGGTACCTTCCAATAAACGGCTCGCGGCTTAGCCCGTAACATTTTAAGTACTTTTTTTATTCCTAAAGTAATTATAATAACGTAACCTAACCCCCCCCTTATGCAGCTAACGGACGTATTACGACGTTTAAAAAAAGCGGAACGACGGTTTACGGAATTTACCACTTTACCGATTAATACCGGCCTGGACCCGAACTAACCTTAACAAATTATTATGGTAATAAAAAGGAAGCCTTTAAAAGACCCCCCCGTATATAATAGTAATAGCGTATCGTTTTCGGCGTAAAAGTAAAGCGTAGCCTATAAGTTTAAACGGGACGCCCTGTTTATCGGTAACGTACGAAACTAATTCGAATTTATTTGGACTTTTTTAACCCCCGGACCCTAGGGAATCGTCCGAATATATTACGAATGCGGCGGTAACGATACGGCGTACAATCCTAATGTTAGGCCCTTTTGATCTACACCCTGGGTAGTTACGTGCTAGGCACGTAACTACAATCCAAACCATGGCCCTACCTTACGTGGAATGCACCTTAAGTGCGCTTTACGTACCTTTAGGCCTAACGCCTATACGTAAGCCAAATGCACCCTAAACGCACTCTGGGTTACGCATTCGCGCCTTGTATATAAAGAAGGTAGTTAAGCCTGGCTTATATTGGTAAAATTAGGAAGGTAATTAATATTCCCCTTACCATTTTACATGGTAAATTGGTTTACTTATATCGCTTACCCCGCAATGCCCCTAATTAGCCTCTACCTAAAGCATAATAAATGGTAATAATTTGAAGTTACTATACGATTTCCGGGTAAGCCCGGTATATTTTCGTTATTGCCGTTCGATAACGTTACCCCCGTCGCTAACGACGATTACGAATATCCCGCGGACCGTTACCTTTTTCTTAGTACCCTAAATGCGCCGAAGTACGATAACCCGCATTTTAGGCGTACGTTTATTGTACGATAGCCTTTTTAGGCTATTATATTCGTTTTTAAACCGTAAAGCTATATACGGAAATTCCGGCTAAAAGCGTTATTTAAGGCGGAATTTCCGCGTTTATTAAAATCGCTAACAAAAATTTTATCCTGGTTATTTTTCGCTATTATCTAGCTAATCTTACTAATAATATTCCGTTTATTAATTCGGAAATCCAAATTATCGAGGAATACGCCATACGCCGTATTATCGAATTAGGTTTAAATCTATCGAAAAAATCAAGCCGAATAACGCTGGACTATTCCGAAAGCTTATTTAAGCTGCGCGTTAGGATCAATGCTGATAGGGGAAAATAATATATTAAAGAGATCTTTGCATTATGCGGTAAAGCACTGCATTGGATGCTCTTTT
>PYSQ01000395.1:0-12616 GCA_003049435.1 Nakataea oryzae
CCCCGCCACCAGCCGCTCACGACGGTGGAGCTGCAGGAGGTGGCGGGCTACCTGGTGCTGGACGCGGCATGCCGGCGCGGCGACCTGGCCGAGGCGCACGCGTCGCGGCTGCGCTACGGCCTGCGCGACGGGCGCGTCGACGCGGTGCTGGCGGCGCTCGCGCACGACAATTACGCCGCCTTTTGGCGGCTCAAGGGCCAGGTGGACGGCCACAAGGCCCGCCTCATGGAGTTTGCCGAGCCCGGCATGCGCCGTCACGCCCTGATGTGCCTGGGCAGGTCATACCTCTCGGTCGACTCGGCCTTCCTGGAGCGCTGCGCGGGGGGCAGGAGCTGGGCCGACCTGCAGGCCCACGACGCGGTCAAGTGGGAGAGGGACGGCCAGAGGGTGGTGATTCGGAGGATCAAGGCCAAGTAGGCAGTCATTCGTGGGTTCGCCTGGTCGTGTTGTGCGGGCTGGGCGGGCGCCCTTGCACTCGTTGTCCTTTCTGGTTTAGGACGCTCGCTCAGGGACCGTTGGTCGGGGAATTCTTCTCCCTCTCCCTTGTTCCTTGTTTCTTTCCTTTCTACCCAACGCGAAGTATATGATACCCTTTCAACATGATACTATCGCCATTATGCCATATGGCTAGCGCCCCAGCGGCCCGATAGCCTCGCGGCTCTGTCCGGTATAACTCTTCTGAAGGAGAGGTTTGTCCTTGTCTTGGTGCTGTCGTGCGGCCGGGAGGTGCTCCCCCTTGTATACTTAGAGTCAACGGATGGTCTTTGCCGGCCACGAGATCATCCGGAAATGCTAGGTGACTTGAAACAGGTGCGTGGCCTTTACTACAATGCTGAACGAGGGAAAGACAGCAGCAGCACTCTCATACGGTTCGCCCCCTTCAGCGGCTCATCAGGATACCATCCCGAGAATTATGGTTCTTTTCTGCTTTCCCCCGCAGCTCAGATCAAGAAAAGCTCTGTATTCATCTTTAGATGCTGCCCCAGATATGGCGGCAGCGCGGAGAGAGAGACACACACGCCTCCGCAAATGAGGATCTGCCCGTTTCCCCTTTACCAAAGCAGGTCTTGGCTGGTATGTGAAAGCCTTCTCGCCACCAGCTGAAAGACGGATACGACGGCAAAGACGCCTGCACGCCAACGTTGCGACAAGGCCAATCCTCCGAGCGAGCCCGTTGCCTAACCACGGCTCGTTTTTGCGTGTTCCGAGCAGTGGTGTGCCATGGCCTGCTCCAGGACAAAAGGCTAATATCGGTGGGCTGCACAGAAAGGTGACATCGCCGACCTCGACAATGCTTTCCAGGCTTTTCTCTGTCTGGAGCTCCGTGAGGACCCTGAAGGGCCAAGATGCCAGGGCTTGCAGGTAGGGAGCCCGCAGATAGTCCAGAGAGCAGAAGCATCCAGGCCCACATCAGCTCCTGTCCGTCCCTGCTGGGCTGAAGCCTGGCGACGGTCGGGGGAGTGCATGTGCCTAGCGCAGTCTCTCCCTTCATCTATCTTATAGTGATGTGGCGAGCCTGCGATACAACGCTATCGGCGACCAGAGCCGACGGAAAGCGTTTCTTGGTTCTGGGTTGGTTTCTATTTCCGTCGCGGAGAATCCTCCTTGTACGCCATGGCGAGCCGTATTTTCGCTTCCGTCCAGGGCCACATGCCCGGCCGGTGCCGGATGCAGTAAAGTCTTGCGCGCTTTCAAGGGACCTCCTGCAGAGAGCCTCGGTGAGCGCCGGCGAGTCCGTGGACAAGGGACGGACGCGGCAAAGGCTCGCACGCCATGGGGCATGGCCGGCACAGAAAGCGGCCGTCGGCTCCGTCGACGTGTGAGCAGCGGCAGCTTCGTATCCAGACGCGTGCCCCCCAAGACTTAATATGACGGGTGCCCACTGACTGGCAGCGGGCAGCATGCATTGCATCTTGCCATTGTCGAGGTTAAAAATAGGGATACCGGC
Source organism: Nakataea oryzae (assembly GCA_003049435.1). Classification (NCBI taxonomy): domain Eukaryota; kingdom Fungi; phylum Ascomycota; class Sordariomycetes; order Magnaporthales; family Magnaporthaceae; genus Nakataea; species Nakataea oryzae. The sequence continues at coordinate 1,949 of PYSQ01000395.1, forward strand.
CGACGGTGCTTTCTGGGTCGCAGCCAGGCTTCCACCACCCCCAGTCCCAGGATATCAGGCTATCCTACGCATGCGTCCAGATGGTTCCGTGGGCCTTGGGTTCTCGGGTTCGCGTCTCCCGCACGTGTGGAGAGCGGCGCAGCGTTGTGTGCATCCCGGGTTTCTGTTCAAGTTTTGATCTCGCCGGCCCCTCTGGGAAAGGAAAGAAAAAGGCCCAGAAAAGGAGACGGGCTTTGCAGCTTCCCGTGTCTTGTCTGTGTTTCTCCGGCCTTGTCGGTCGACCAGGCCTTGGGCGCTAAAAACAGGATAATGTTGGCGGAATGTAACCTCATTTGGCGGCGGCATGCGCCTGGAGTCGTGGGGAGAGGCGCGACGACGACGGCTGGGACCAGACTCCTGTTCTCGCGCGCCGTGAGCTGGTCCCGGATAAAATAAGCACCCGCGTCTTGGGAATGGGCCTACCCATAACCACGGTTATATCCAGCGACGACGTGCTTCCGCATCGCTTTCAGGCCCCCTCATTTATTCCGATATTAACTCTTAAATGAACCTGGGCCGAGTCTTGGGCACCACCGGGCCAGCAGAGCCAAATTTTCTTTTTCTTTTTTTTTTGTCTCCTGTCGCCGCCGGCAAGCGAGTGGAACGCCATGCCACGCCATGCCGTTGCGGCTTTCCCGTTTGATATCAAGTCCGTGATATCCGCGCGCACCCTCGCACACGCACACACACGCTCGCGCAGACGCCGCGCTAGTCTGGCTTTGGACAGCCATTATCGCGACGGAGGGAGGGAGGCAAAGGGCCACCATTCGACGACGAGCGCCCTCGGCGGCGAACACGGGCGACGGCTCTTGGTCCAAGCAAGAAGCTGGGAGGGTCCGCAAGACGACGGACGGACGGGGGTGTCACAAAGGCTGCACTCTTTTTTTTTCTTCTTTCTTTTCTATAAATATGCCAGCGGAACGTCGCCGACGGAGAGACGATCTGGGGTCTCCTCCAAACCGTCCACAGCCATCTCCATGCCTACATAGACACGCAGGCTCCCTCCATCCATCCACCCATCCCTCTCTCAACACGCACAGCCACCCTACTCACCCTCCCACGCGCCCGGCGCAGACGCAAGGCCCACAACCATGCGCGGAACCGTCCTCCCACTCGCCCTGCTCGGCCTGGCCCTGGCCGCCCCGGCCGAGCAGCGGCCGCCGCCGCCGCGGGGGGCGCGGCCGAAGGGCGGCGGCACAATCCTCGGGGNTCACCATCGGGGACCCCTTCCCCGGCGGCGGCGGCGTCAACCCATCCAAGCCGGGCGAGGGCTGCAGCCAGGAGATCTGGGAGAAGACGGGCTTCTGCGTCATCGTGGGGCCCATGAAACCCACCAGGACGCGGCGGAGCCCCGACGTCGGCGGAAGCGGCAGCGGCGACAAGGCGGACGAGCTCAAGGCGGCCATCAAGAGGGCGCAGCTGGAGCTGCAGGAGCTGCAGGCCAAGAAGAACCCGTCGCGCGCCGACAAGAAGCGCATCGAGGCGCTCGAGTTCTTCATCGAGAAGACGTCGGGCGTCATCGGCATCAAGCCCCCCTCGGGCGGCTCGACGATCCTGATCCCCGGCAAGCGGGACAGCGTCAGCGGCAGCAGCAGCAGCAGCAGCCGCAACAGCAGCCGCAACAGCCGCAGCGAGAAGAGGCAGAGCAAGTCCGGCAGCCCCTGCCTGGTCGACCTGGAAAAGTACGCCAAGGAGCTGCAGGAGTTCCTCTTCTCGTTCCCGCCCTGGGAGCGCGCGCGCATCTGGGCCCAGCTCATCCAGGGCGTCTGCGGCATCCAGACGGGGCCCATCACCCCGGACCCCACGACGCCGGGCGGGCCCATCGTCCCGGACCCGGTCAAGTCCGGTGCGCCGATGAAGCCGGATCCCGTCACGTCGGGCGCGCCGATGAAGCCTGGGAAGTGAAGCCTGGGAACTTGTGAGCGGGGCAGGGCCCTGGGCTGGTGTAGGAGGAGGCTAGGGCATGTCGCCGTCGGGGATGGCGACGTTGCTGCCTTGAAGGGTGTGATCGAGGCACCGCCGAGCGGAAGCAAAGGACGATGGAAGTACTGCTATGAGGTGGGATGAGCGATGATGATGATGATGAAGGTGGTGGTGGTATGAGAGAATAGTCGGTTTGAAAGGGGCAGCGTGGATGACGCCCCCAGAAAGTCAGGGGCAGAGGAAGGAGGCTCACTCTGTGCCCGACTCCTCTTCCCCTACCAGCTCGACATCGATGTCAAGCATTTGTTTTTCTTTCTTTTCCTTTTCCTGGTATAGCGATTTACCCAAAAGGCTTGATTGACTTGTGACACCACACCTTCCATCGACCTACCTCGGTGCCATGCAAGAGATGCCATTCACGCCCAGCTGGCCCGTCCCCTCCTCAACCTACTCTTTTCCCCGCTCCGTCGGCGTATTCCGACCAGCCGGGCCAGAGTCCCGTGCCGTGTGGTGGACAGGCGCCTCCCCGGCAAGCCAGATGGCCTGAACCCGCGTCCACCAATGCAGCCCGGATATGCCGGCACTCGCGGCTCCCGCGGACCCAACGCCTAGCGCAGACACACACACACGCACACACCTTTTCCCTCCCTCTACCTCAATCTCCTAAATGCCGGCTCCGAGGGTCGTGCAAAGGCTCGACAGCCTCCCGGGGCCATCCCCGGCCTCAGCTCAGCCCTCCCTCTTCTCCATACAGTGCACTCCCTCCCGGGGTCAGGGGGCCCGGCAGCGAGGTCACGATGCCCCTCTGGGACCACGCCCGCCCCTGTCGATAGCGGCTAGGCCGACTCCTTCCACCCGCCAGAGGCTTTGCCTGTCCGCCCCGCGGGATGAATAATAAGCCCCTCCGGGTGCGTCTGTCTGTGCCCATGGTGCTGCGCTAGCCGCGACAAGGAAGGCCCCAGGGTTCTGTTCCCATGCCCTCTAGCTAGTCCGGACGTGAGGGAATGGACGGGGGAACGCTGGCGTCGAGAAAACACCAGGTTCCCCCTCCCTCTGGAGATGGCCGGCACGCAAGCTAAGAAAAGAAACGGGGATGCATGGTCCAAGGGTAGCAGGTCGAACGACTACAGACCAAAAAAGAAAAAAAGAAAAAAAAGTCAAACACAGCACGTTGGCGCGGTTTGGTTGGTAATAGACGCAAAACCCCAGCTGTCAGCTCTGCATATGCTTTCTGGACCTGTCTCGCCGGCTTGATCAGCAAAAAGAAAAAAAGAAAAAGAAAAGAGGAGCCTCGGGCGTGCGTGTGGGAGCATGGTTTTGCCTGATGGCAACCCTATCGCCACCCCAAAGCTCGTTTGCAAAGGCGAGGCTAGCGAGACTATGAGGTGAGGGGGGAAAAACAGAGGGCAAAGCGCAAGGAACAGGGCGCCACCGAGGGAGGGGGTCGGACGAGCCAAAAGAAACCAAATATGCCTGCCGTCTGCCAAGCTGCCCTGCCTTGTCTCTGTCCCCCCCTCCCCCGGCCCCGTCTGGCTTTTTTTTTGTCTGTTGGCCCGAAGCCGCCGCCCGCGCTGTCTGAAACAGAGACAGAGAGAGGGGATGATGGGTTAGGAGAGGGGATCGCCTTGGTCGCGGCCGAACCCGGCAGTTCGTATTCTGCGCCGTCGCCACGCCCGCCTGTTTGCCACCCGCCGTGGTGCCACACGGGATATACCCTGCGGACTGCGGGGGGAGGAGGAGACCAAGGAACCAGTTCCGCTCGTTTCCTCCTTCGGCATGGTTTCCTCTCCCAGGGCTGGTGTGCGTGTGTGTTTTCTCCTCCCTTCTTTGTCATGGGCCGTTGTCTGCTTTTCCCTCCCACGTCTGTGCATTTTGACAAACCGGACGAGGAGTCAAGGTTGGATCTAGCACGATGCATGGGCGTGCCAGGAAGGCACATGGAAAGAAAGGAAAAAGACCGAGGGAGGCAGGGGCGGAGAGGAAGAGGGCAAGACCGCGGCCAAGCAACAGACGGCGCCATCGCCACGTTTCGGAAGGCGGTTCATGTTGCTTCTGGCGCACCGAGTGTGGCCTCCGGGGCGTCGCACATATCCCTCGCGAGAGCGAGGCAGCGCAGCACAGCCTCCTCTTCGCTTGCTGGAAGGCATATGCCTGTGTGTCCTGACGATTCACTCATGTTGGCTTTCCCACCTAGCACCGCCGCCGTCGTTCACCGACTCCTCGTGTAGATCGGTCAGAGCGTGCGCCGTTTGCAAGAAGAAAAAGAAAAAGAAGGAAAAAAGAAAATAAAGAGGTGCTCTTGACGCCGACGCACACCCAGGCGTGCCAAGCATCCGTCCCACCAATAGACAGCCACTCCGCGGCCGCCAAAACCACGCATTTTTTGAGCAAAACACTTTGATAGATGCACGCGGCGGCCGCCCAAGTCAAGCGACGACGACGACGACGACAACGACGACGACAGCAGCTGATGACGCCAGCCCGCAGGCCGGCCGTCGTTCCGCCGCCGCCGCCGCCGCCGCGCCAAGACGCCAGGTAGACAGCGCGAGAATGGCGAGGTGGGTTAAACTCGGTGTCGTTGAGGGCCTCCGCAGGAACCCACTGACTCGGCCTCGTTTGCCTAGCTCCCCTCCATTCCTTCCCCCCAGCCCCAGATGCATCCGTCACATCGGACCACACTGATCGTCTTCTTTTCCCCCGTGCGGCCTCCCTGCTGATCCCTCCTCCTGGGGCAGACAACGGCCGCGGACCGGGGATGCCTCCCTCGATGCCTTGATGGTTTGCCCCTGACCGGCGCAACCTTTTGCGCGGCATAGTCGGCTGCCCATTTGCAGCAGACAAACCTTAACGAGTTGGCGGCAGAGTCAGGCTTGGCTAATAAAGCAGAGGGAGGGAGAAGATGACAAAGCATCCCATCCCATCGGCACTCTCGGCCGTCAGCAGTCTGCCTTGCCCGGTGCGCCAAAAAAGAGTCGGACCTTCGGGCGCTACCTAGCTAGGCCAGCAGCCCGGCCCAGTCCTTGCACCGCTCCGTCGTGGTGGCGCGAACCACGCCGTCGGCGCCGCAGGGCCTCAGAGTTCGTGTGGCCCGTCAGGAGCAGCAAGCAGGCGCACAGACATGCGCCTGCAAAACAGCCACACAAGAGAAAAGTGGCCTCACTTTCCTTCCTTTTCCTCCTCGGCCCAATGCAAGCCACCGCAGGCGCGCGCGCCACAAGAGATCGGGGCTAACGAGGCAGCTAGTGGGAATAACCAAGGACGGGGGCCATCCACAGCACCTCGAGCACGTGTCTGTGGCTGTCTGTGGGAGCGGCAGACGGTGATTTGTTCGGCCCGCTGCGGGCATTTTCCACCCCATCACATCAACCACGCTATCGACCAGAGCAAGCCCGCCATGCGCCGAGCAGGCTTTCCGGTCCCTGACATACAGCCAATCAGAGCCGCACACGCAGCCCAACCTCGCGCTGGTGACGGGGCGCGCCGTTGGCCTTGGTCCGCACCAGCCCCATCCATCGGAGCCAGCCACGACTAGCACGGGAGAGAGCATGTGCCGGCGCATCGCCGTCGCACAGTCCGTTCGCTCGTGTTTGCATACAGCAAATCGCGCGACGACGTTGGGAAGCGCCGAGGCCTGCCAGCCTCTCTCCCTCTCTCTAGGCTCTTTCGCGTGGCTTCCGAGTGGACTGATCACTGGCTTCGGTCCATGCATGTCAACAGCGAAACCCAATGGCAGGCCTGCGCCGGCACGGGTGTAGCCTCCAGCCCTACCTGGACAGCGCTAGGTCCGGAACAGAGGCAGAGTGGCTGGCTGGCTTCTGTGCTCCTGCTGCTGCTGCTGCTGCTGCTGCTGCTCCTGCTCCTGCTGCGCCCAAGTACAGTTCGCCTGCGAAACCAAGGCCCGGATTCATAATCATCTCTTTCTAGAAAGCCCAACAAATCAGACCGTCTCGACAAAGGCTACGCCTGGTTGCTAATTCGGGGCACTAACCGCCGAGCCCGGTGCCAAGGGCCTGAGGCTCTCCTTCTCACATCCTCCTTGGACGGGATCGCACATGAAACCCAAACTGAGCGATTGGAAATGAGCACGAGATCCCTCGACGAGGCACGAGATGAAAGCTTGCAAAGGTAAAAAGAAGGCCAGAGACAGGGTCCGTCCCTGTCCGCAGCGGTCTGTCAGGGAGATAATAAAGAAGAAGAGAAAAAAAAAACAAAGAAAAGGGTTGAGGTCAAAAGAAGGAAAAGAGGATCCGCCGCATATCAGACGGTTTGCTGGCTGCGGCCTCCTCATCATTACTCACATTCCGTAGTCCACTACTCGGATTAATGGTTGTCTTGCCTCAAACGCCCTCTTCTGCCACATCGGGACCGTCCTGTCACCGCCTCCCGTCGAGGTGAGGGGGCTTAGGTAGCGAGGAGAGAGAGGCTGGCCCATGCTCGCATTGACATGGCCCCATCTCCCCGGTTGCTCCGCATGCTGCAATATGCTTAATCCGGACTCGCAACGCGGAGGCTGGTTGCCACCACACTGCCAGCCCACCACGCCCAGACGGGCCTCTTCTGGTCAGGGGTCCGCTCCGCCGCCAGCCGGCCCCCACTCGGGGCAACCGTCGCCTTGCTGTGGCCATGCCAGCCCGGGGTTTATGCGGACCGCGCAACGGGGACGTGTTCCGGTAGTTGGACTCGACGGCCGCCGGGTGGCTGGTCGCTCGGGTCTCGACCCTTCCGGCAGACACCTGCAGCCCGCCGTGCAGCGCCCCCCCTTTTTCTTCCTTCTTCTTGTGTGATTCCCTTGGCCCACATGTTGTCATCAAGGTAGCGCCGGCGGTGGGGGGATCACAATGGGAGAGCCCCCGCAGTGGGAAAGGTGCATTGGCTGAGTGGAATCAGGCCCTCATTGCTTTCTGCTGTCAAAATATGACGGGCTCGTCCTTCACACCGCCATTACGTCGCCTGGAGGCGGGCTGGGCCTGGACCACTTGGCCGCCGCAGCCGACAGCGTTTGAACCGTTTGCCAAGGGCGATAGTAGCAAACCCCAGGTGTGTTGTGTGTCTGAACATCTCCCCCCAAGGGTTTTTTTTTTTTTTTTTTTTGCGACGAAAATAGAAAACCCAATCAACATGGAGGATAGATGGAGGATAGTAGAGAGAAAGTGGTATAGTAAGCCGTTGGTTCTGTGGCTGGTCCGCCACGTCCTTGGCGTATTCCGTGCTTGTGATCTGCTGAACGGGCTCCGAGAAGCGGTCTCGCACATACTGCGCGGCGCGCGGACCCCGCAACTCCTTGGCGGTCGGTTGTTTCCTGCGGTCCTCTGTACCAGCAAGGACACTCCAAAGCCGTGGTGGATGTTGTGTCATGCCTCAATACTTCGGACGGGAAAGTCAGCCCATCTACTCTTGACAAAGAGATGGCGCTCCTCACTAAACCTTGTGCCCGTGCGTAGGTTCACAGCTTGAGATCAGGCTTCCTCCGAGACAGATCCTGCACAAGGCTTCCGTGGACTCGGCCCACGCACCATCCTTGCGATCCGGGGGAGGACGGTGCCGTGCCGCCATGGTCCTTGAACAGTCTGCTTCCCTCAGAATCTTGGTTTGCCGCCGTTGGATGGGTAACCCGTCCTGACGACACAGCCTAGGAGCTATGTTTCACGGGTGGCCCGTCGTCTGATATGGGCTTATTTTGGTTCGGCCGGGTCCAGCCTGTGGCGCCTGTCTTCCATCGAGTCGAGCAAAGAAACAAAAATGCACGATGCTTATACCATGCATCTCCCGAGGGATTTTGGCTGCTGTCTCGGCAGTCGGCCGCCCTCTGCTTGAGGACCGAGCGATCACTGACGGAGCTGCACAGGCTGGGAACGAGCGGGTAGGCAGGGAGGGAGGCAGGTAAGACACCTGCAACCGAGTCGCCTAGACCGGCCGACCAGCCAGCCACTCACCCAAGCCAGACTGCGTTCCATGCGTCTGACATGCTAGGATGCATCAGGCTTGTCTCCTTCCCTCATGCAAGCACTTGGATGGTTGGCAGGCAGGTCGTCGGATATCTGGGCCGGTTCTTGCCTCGGGCTTCTGGGCCCAGTGGCAGCAGCACACAGACGTCGGACGGCCGCAGATCCGCCGGACCAATCGGGGCCCCGAGGCTGGGTGGCTCCCCAACCTTCACCGCCACGGTGCCAGTGCCAGAGATTGCTGTTTCGTCAATCTCGATAGAGGCGGCTGGCCAATGGGAGGCTCCGGTGCGGGAACTTGACGATGCGAGGAAGGCACGCAGAGAGAGGGGAAAGGGGGGTATTCAGGTGGATATTGGCAACGCGGGCTGCTGGCGTAGGCTGCCAAGAATATCCATGGCGCAATATGAGTGCGGCGCTCTGAGTGGGCGTGACTTGGGATGTGACCATGACTGTTAGCGGGAACGAGCAGTGCTGAGACGTGCGGCGCGACGAACACCAGCAACGCAGAGACGCGGTTGTTGGATGGGGGTGGCTGCGTTGTGCGTGCAGGACAGGCAGGCTAGCTGCTGGGCAACCCGGGCGCTTCCTCTGTGAGAGAGCTTCGGATGGCGGGGCCAAGCTTGTGTTGGGGGGGAAGGAGGAGGGTTGCGGAGCAGCGCTGGCGAGGGGGGGGAGAGAGCCGAGGCGACGCGGCCGCGTTCCCGTGTTTGCCTTTCTTGGTAAGTGCCGAGTGGAAAAAGAAAGCATGCCTGACGAAGCAGGCACGGCGGCAGCGAGCCAGGTAAGGAGAGGCTGGCTGCGTCGTTCTCCTGGCGCCGCCGACGTTGCCGAACGTGACACGTCCTGTGCTTTTTTGCCCAGGGTTGCATCGCCTCCCTTGCACCTTGCATCGCGATGCCCTCCTGGCGTGGGCGAGCTAGTCCGGAGGCGGCCAAGACTGGGAGAGCAGCAGCCCAGACCTGCAGCAGAGCGAAGCGGCAATCGGGCATCCGTGAGTGGAGAGCGCGCGTTTTTTTTTTCTTCTTTTTTTTTCTTTTTTTTTTTTCGCGACAACCGTCATGGGCCCAAGGCTGCAGGAGGTGGGTGCAACAGCCCGGGGCCATGGAATCTGTCCAAAATGACTGGTTCCAGTGGGCCTGCCGGCTGTTGCTGCAGGGAAGAGGAGTGCGTGGGTATGGGCATGGCTCAGATGGATGCCGGGCTGAGCCCAAGGAACGCGTCGTCCTGCCTGGGCTAGACGAGGTTGTGATGTGTGGGAGGAGAGACCGAGAGAGAGAGAGAGAGAGAGAAAATAAAAAATAAAATAAAAATAAAAAATACAAACAACTGCATTGCAGCAGTCAACGAGCGTTCAGCCCCACCCACCTCGTGCTTCCTCGCGCCCTCTCGTTCGTTCCTGCCGGTGCCTGCTCAGGCCCAGGGCGCGCTAGACGCATGCACGCGCCGAGTCGGGCCTAGCGCCGTCCGCTTCGTTGCTTCGGCTTCTCGCTCACTGGCCGCGCACAAATCTCACACCAGCCCACCCGCCCCGACCGCCCGGCCACGGTGGCCCATGCTCCTTCCTCTCCTTCCTCCTGTCTCTCCACCCCTTCCTTTTGCCTGCCCCTCCCTCCCCTTCTGCCGTGCGTTGCTGGCCAATCGGGTCGCCGGCGCGCGGGCTGGCACCGGCAGGCGCGCCCATGCGGCACGGCAAGAAGAGAGAGAAAGAAAAAAGAAAAAGAAAAAGAGCGACAGAGTGATCACCTCTGCCGTGGCCGCCGCCATCATCACCATTCTTGGCCAAGCCCTCTACCTGCAGTCAGATATGCACATGATACACGGGATGCCCAATGGAGCCGGCTGGGGGGGAGGGGCATGCAGGCAGAGTGAGCATGTGGAAGAAGATGCTGCAATATACCTCTGACTGCCGTGCCATCCCGCCCACTATCGAGAGGGTCGCGCCAGCCCGGCGCAGCGTTTGGGTGCTGACCCTGGCTCTCTCTCACTCGCTCTCTCTCTCTCTATCTCTCCCCCCAACCTGACCTCCATTTCAACCCGAGTAAAGAGGTTGGTACCTAAACTGGGTCGCGGCACTTGCTCCGCCCGGTCAGGCAGGCCAGCCGAACAAGCAAGGGAAAAGGAAGGCAACAGAAAAAGGAAGAAGATGAAGAGGAGAGCAGCCCAAGCAAGGGGTGGCTGCAGCCCAGCCAGAGTTGCAAGCTGGAACGCTTGGACCAAGCCGACGACGTCGCCCCCTTGAGAAACGAAGCGGCGCCGGCCCGCCAGCCAGCCAACCAGACTCTGCTTGCTTGCTTGCTCCCCCCAGCTGGGCTGACGAACTCCGACGGCCACATGGATGCCAGAACCGCCGATCGCCCGATCACCCTCTCCTGCTCGACTCTTGGGCCGGGCCAGGGCCCTATGACCGACCGACCCTGACCCAACTGGCTCGGTTTACCCTCGCTTCTCGCATGCTTCTGTTGCGCCCAGGTCCCGCCGTCCAAGGGGTGAAGAGGGGAGGAGGGGAGGGGGGACGGGCTCCGCCGCCCCTTTCCCTGCCCCCAAGGAACATCCAGCCACCACCACCACCCATCGTGCTGCCCTGGAAAATAAAACGAGAAAAAAAAAGAAGAAAAAATATCACCCCCGTCACTCGGATGGCTAGCTGCAGGCTGGGCTGGCCGTGTGGTTGCAGCAGCGAGAGCAGGCCATGCACGCAGGCCGCATACCCAAAGTGGGTCTCCACTTTTCACGTCCCTCGCCCCCCCCCCCCCCCCACACC